>PVLA01004617.1:0-41755 GCA_004027455.1 Hydrochoerus hydrochaeris
GTCTTGCTAAGTTTTGTTTTTCCCTCTCATACAGAAAGGATAGAAATACATGTAGAGATCCATGTATGCATAGCTGTTTACACTCTCACTGTTTGTATATCTACTTTGTATGCTTTAATTTTGTAACTTGAACAACTATTTCTAAGAGGACAATATGTAATTTATCAACTAGTGATTTCTTATTGTTTCTCTTTTTTTAAATTCTGTATTATGTCTACCCTTTATATGCTTTGCTCTTTAAATAAAAAAAGAAAAATAAATAAATAAAATTAAAATAGAATTAAAACTCAAAAAATGTTATTCTTGAAAACCCCTAGAATGTGGGCTTTATGGAGACAGGGATCTTTGTCTCGTTTATTGATGATCCAGAGTTCCTGGGATACAATAAGTGCTCAGTAAACATTGGTTGAATAAATGAATATCCACAGTTCAATGATGTCACTAATTTTAAATGTTCTCAAAGCCAATTCCCCAGCAGAATATCTCTGGAGCTGTGAAAATTTCAGGTAACCTTTAGATACTTTATCTTCCCATTCATTTGATGAAATAGTAATAATACAGTAAGCAAGTTCTTGGGAAGTTTCTTGCTCTTTGTCTTCCATGGAAAGATCCTCCAAACTAATATTCTACGCACAGATCTCTGAACTGCTGAGGTGCTGGGAGACAGAGTTGCTTTCATTTCCCACCTGCATTAAGATGACCAGCATCCACCAGCACCGCTGCACCCTCCACATTTTAAGTCACAGTTTTGAAATGAGATCATTGGTGGCATCACCAGTCTATTATTGGACAAACTATGAACTGAAGTTGACTTTTATTCTGGCATGGTGCTCTTGAAAGGAGAACAGGCAAAGATTAATCCTTACAGTTTAAAGAAATTACAAAATTATGGCCTGTAAAATAACATTTTTTTTTTTCCCATGCAGAGATGCAAAGGCCTGGAAAAGTGGAAGATAGTATTTGCTGAGCTTGCAATTCCTTAGGAAATATTTGGTCCTGAAATGGCTAAGAATTAACACCTGTAAAATTCCTCTTTCCTTCAATCCCCATAACTAATTTCTTAACTTATTATTGTGTTTGAATTAACTGAAATCAACCACAAGGCAACTGCTTGTCAGGAATGCTCTGTCTCTCTGAGAAGGAGCGTATTAAATTAGTCAGGTGACAGGAAAGAATGGGACCAACACACCGCGGACCCAGTGGCCTGCAATCTGTAAAGCATGTCAGTTACTTAGGGGATTCTCAGCAAAGACAGGAGAGGGGCAGAGGGGGAAGTATTCAGGTTGCATTTCTGGGCGGAGTCCCCTCTACCCTAAACCCAACACTCTGAGAACTGAAACTTGGCCCCTTTGCAAGATTAGGCTTCCCAAATTAGCTGTCTTTGGTGACAGCAAAAATACCCGCCTGTCCCCTTAAGCAAGACTCTTCACCTGAGTGAGAAACCAGAGGCATGGCCCAAGCTCAGAACAGGTGTTTAACGGGGAAATCGAAAGGCAGCAGGCCGCCACATGCAGAACCTTTGAGTTCACTGCTGTAGGGATTTGGCTGCATGAGAAGCTGTTATTACTGTTAAGCAAAATTAAAGGCAGATTCTGTAATACTGGCACAGGGGTGTATTTGCTGGCTCGCTTGAAAATCCTAAGTTTTGTTGCAGTTTTGGAACGTGGGCATCTTTTATTGCCATCAAAACCCGTGGTGTGAAGTGATGTTTTAAGTTTCAGGTTGTCAAATGTATAGTTGTTATTTTTGCCTTTTAAAAATATACGCTTAAATATAAACTCTATTAGTGCTGTTCTAAGTAATGTTGATAACAACCTCCCAGTTAGGGTCCTGTTTTATGCACAAAGTTCCTTTATTGTGTGAATGGGTGAGGATTATTGTGATTATCTGTTTTATAAAAGAGAAAGTTGAGCCATCATGGAAAAATGATTTCCTGTTTCTTTTGCTGAAAGCTTTATCCCAGGAAATACATGTTGTACCTTGAAAAAGGTGATCTTTGTCCAAAGACAACCTACAAAACCACCGTAGAGGGGTTGTGATGTTTTTCCCTTCAATTTAGATTTGTTCCCCACAATATTAATTCTCGCTACCCCCTTGTTGTTTCCCATGTGGATTTAGGACAGCGTGGATGCACCTGTTAGTGGGTGTGGCTGTTTATTCATGGAACCCCCTGTGCCCTGGACTGGCAGCTCCATGGCACAGGTGGGTGTGAGTCTCCTGTATTCCTGCATCTGGCAATGGAAAGGTGCCTGTTTGACAATTTGGGGTGGTTAATGTGTTCGATTCTCTCTAGGAATAAATACTTAAAGAGTAAAGATAAGCAATAAATCCCTGTTTGAAAATATTAAAGAGGAAATCTATCGAAAGAGTTGGGGAGAATTACTCCAGCGAAAGCAACAAAATCCCCTATTGCTTGAGGTGATTACAATTGTTTGAACACATGTAATGGTACCTTTTCATGTTCTCTTTTGACTTCACCACAGTATAAGAAGTAAGGACTAAAAATAGCAGGTAGATGTGGGCAGCAGCTGGCATTTGTAAGGGGTCATGAGCAGGGTGCTTACAGCTGTCTTGTGAGGAGTTTTTGTCTAGGGTTTTATCCACACGGGCTTTGGTGTCCTGAAAAGTCCTAAAGTTGGATACAGACTCAGAGTGAAGAGATTCAAGGTGAATTAAGGAAGCATTTTACTACCTTACTTGAGTGTAAAAAGACATCTTGCTGGATTGCAAAGAGTTTTAATGAGGTAAGTGAGCTCTTGTTCTGTAGAAGACTGGACCAGGAGTAGATGAGATCCACACCCAGGTCTTCCCTGTGTTGACAATGTAGTCTTGGCAAAGCCACTTTGCCACTTTGGGCCATAATTCTAGACCTCAAATTAGGAAAAGAAACTTCTAAGACCCGGAAATCTGTGGATATTTTTTGTCCATGCCTTGCTTTGAGTACGTCATGCATGCTTTGCAAAAAAAGATTCTCTACATTTTTAATATGTGTACAGTTCAGTTTCACTGTTTTAATAAAAGTTCTGCATTCTGAGGGGAAAAAAATCTATATATTTTTTCTTTAGTGAACCTGAAGAAGCCTAGCTGTCTGGGCCATGAGGCTGTGACACAGGTTCAGGCGTCTCCCCTTGTGGTTTTTTGTCTTTTTTTTTGTTTCATTTTTTAAAATTATATTTTAAAGAGGATAAAACCAAGGAAATAAAACAGCATAAAAAATCAAAAATCAAAATAAGCTAGTATAAGTGATACAGGACTTCAAAACCTTATGAAATCAGAAATACCATAATGCTTCTTGTTGTCTTCAAAATAGCTGCAGATACCTTTGGACATAGTAAAAATTAAACAGAACAGAATAGAGCAGAAACAGTAAAAACAAAACAATGAATGCAATAAATGACTTCAAAATAAGCTAACAGTAAATCCAAAATGGCTACCATATAATATGTCTTTCTATCTTTTAAATAGCTGCTCATGCCATCAGATTTAACATAATCAAACAAAACAGAAGAGAATAAAAACCAACCTAAGAAAACAATGGAAATGATATGGTCTTCAGGTGGGGATCATCTCCTGGTGAGGCCTGGTTCTCTCCCCCGGCAGGTCATGAATGGCACTGACTCAACGGTTTTTAAGTCTTAAATGCAAATCCGTGCATGAAAAGGAAGAGGCCCAGAAACCCACAGGAAGTACAGCAGCAATGGAAACCCCATTTGTCCATGGACACATCATTGGTTAGTCTCCTTATCCAAATCCACTGCTCTTCTTATTGGCCCATAATGAGATGCTCTATTTCCAAACGCATGGAAAAGAGTCAATGAGCTTTCTGAAACATTCAATTGTTATTAGTGGTAGCTTTGTTTTGGTTCTTCTTAGGAGAAGTAATTCTGGATACTTTGATACACCAGGGTATCAGGTATTGGTGGTTAGAATGGGTTGGGTCTGGGAAACTGGCCAAGAATCTGGGAAGGACCATAGGTCAAATAGGCCATAGGTGGAGCCCAACCTAGAACAAACAAACTCTACATCTGCTAATATGGTTGTGCTATAATGACTTATATATCTTTGTTATCTCTTTTAGTAGTCTAGAATCTGTGAGCACCGGGACAGGTTCCTATCTGTTTCTCTTTACCCATTTCCTGGCTCTGGCTTCACATATCATTGGTCACTGCCTACATTATTGGCTGAGCATTCATGGTTATTATTATAAGAATAATACAAATCATCACTGCTTTTCTCATGAATTCTCAATTGCTTCCCCAAATAACCATGTTATGGAAAATGCTTAGGAAAAATGGGATATGATTAGTGTCATGTTGTTTCATCTTACTAAAAAGTGTGCTTTTAGTGGACACAATAACTTGAACTCCAACTCCTCAGGAAGTACTGATAAGAGGGTCTCCTTTTGGATAATGTGTTCCTAGGAATATTTTCAGAGTTATACACTGGAACTGACTTAGGTCAGTCTGAAAACTACAGCTCTTTCCTGTGTACTTTTCTGAAATTCAAGATGCAGGCATGTTCTGATATTTGGCACATGGGTAATGCAAAGGATCTCATCATGTGTTTTTATAACCTACTAACTATCCCCAAACCTACAAATCTAGCCATCTCTTCTTGGTGCTCTTCATTTTTTATAGTTTTGTTATATGTAACAAAATTATTTCCAGTACAATACCAATCTTTTCAGGGATCCATGTGTTTAAAATAAAAGGAATTGGGAGCAAGCTTAACTTCTTCCTCCAAAAGGTAGCATAAATTCTTAAAATAACAAAACTGTATGATCCTTAAGGATACATTGGAGTGGTTCTATAGGGGTCTTTTTAAAATTTATAAATAATTTATATGGATACATCCCTAATAAACATTTTATATGTGCCTTTGGATTTTTTCCCCTCAAGAAATCCTGTTCACAGGGACACTGCTGTTGAAGGTAAATAATGACACAATTTTGGCCTTTATGATTCCAAACACCAATAATGTCCTTTCCTGGGCCTTTTCACCGTGTGTCTAATCCTCTGTCGCCCTTGCCATCTTAGGCTAGTTGCTGTTCGTGTCCACAAGCGATGAGCAGCGATACCATTATAGGATTCCCTAACAAAAGACTTGTGCGATCATTTTCTAGCATCTTGGAGATTGACAAGGTCCCCTCCTGTTTCCCAAGCCCATTTCCCCCCTTATTCCTGGTGATTTCTTTTCTTATACACCAGAAAGAAAGCACCTCGCTGGGTGGTGACCTCTCTGGCTACATGGATCCCTACTAGAGACAACAAACCTCACGTGTTAAAACTGCCCCTTGATGTGCTGGGATTGGTGTGATGGTTCCTGTTTGATATACTGGGCTGCTTGGAGCTGCCTTTAAAAAAATCAATCCATATTAAAAATAAAAGTTCCTTTTGAAAATTACTCTTCGTATTTCTTTTGGGGGGATTGTGCCATAAACCAGCTAAAAGTGCTGAAAAGTGTCATATAATGAAACCACCAGGACTCTAGCAGGCAAAAAGGTCTTGAGTAATTACAATACTTTTTCCTTTCTAACTGATGGTCACTTTATCTGTAATGCCTTTTTTTTCTTATTGAGAAAACTTTTAAAAGATTTTCAGGGTGTCAATTTTAATCTTTTGTGCAGTTTTTTTTTTCAAATTGATAAGTATATATATATTTTTTTCTGTTTTCAAAATGTATAGAAAATAATTACCCATGTATTTACCAGAGGAAATAACTTTACCCTTTTGCCAGCTTTTCTGTTTCTTTTTGTATATATGATAAATCAGAAATCCCAACAAATAACTTTAAAAAAGAGTAGTTTTTAGAAAAGCGATACAGTGAGAATTTTTGTAAATGATCTTGGCCATTTTTGACTGAAGTGAATCCCTCATTACACGTGTTTCCTGAGCACAATTTTTTATCAACTGTACACAGTCACGTGTGTGTTTACATGCAGTCGACATGCACATGTGTACACTTCAGTTTTTTAAAAAATGTACTTGATAAGGCCCCTACAAATGTGAAGGATATTATCAAGCCTAGGTTTTGAAATGCTGGGTTCAAACATGAGCATGCCAGGTGTGGCGACTCCTACAGCGCTGCTGAGGGGGCCCCCCCCCGGCATGCAGCCAAGTGAGGAAGGTGACTAATGGCGAGCAGCTGTGTTGGTTTAATGGCCTGCGAGCGGATCACACTTGAGTGAGGTTGTTGCAATGTTCTAACCACAGATAAGAGTTTGGTTGGTTTTTCTTTCACAACTCAGGTAATACCTGGGAACATGAACACCATTCCTCATGGAGACTCAAAGGATTAAGAGAAATTTAGGGTAGGATTTGAAGAGTGTAGAAAAGCATATGTTCAGCCTTTAGTTGGATGGAGGAATGTTCCTATCAGCCAAAAGAATCAAGTTAAAACAAAACGAAACAAATCTAAAAAAAAAAAAAATTGGTAAAGATTATTAACAAAAATTCTCCTTATTGTATTGCTTTCTAAAAACTACTCTTTTTCAAAGTTATTTGTTGGTATCTGTGATTTATTATAAATACAAAAAGAAAATCTGGCAAAAGGATAGAGGATGATTGCAGAGATGGGTCAATTGTTTCTCCTGTTTATGTCTGCACTCAGGTGGTATGCAAGTCTGAACTTCTCCGTCTGACTCAAGGCCCTCCCTGAGCCGAAGTCCATGTCCTGACTCAGCTCTTGGAGTTCTCTGCTCTGATCCAGTTAGGTGAAATGCCAAGCTGCCAAACTGCATTCATTCCTCATCTTTGTAGATTACCTTGCTACATCCAAAATGCCATGATCTTCACAAAGAGGACTTCTCAGGCAAGGAACAGGGTGTGAAGTGCACAGGCCCAGTGAGTGAGACCTGGGCTTCAGGTGAGGAGCATCTATTTATTTACTATAGGGCGCTTAGGCTGTTTGACCCCTTTGAACCTAGGGTAATGGTGCTTGCTTCTGTTTTAGTAATTGGAAACTGTATTGATGCTAGAAGTATTAAGAGTTTGCTATGCATAAATAATTGAATATTTATCATAACCAAGGGCAGATATTTTAATGCCCGTTTTTCAGACAAGTAAAATAAGGGCAGAGAGACTAAGAAAATTATCTTAGGTCACAGAGCTAGAAAATGGCAGACATAGAACTCAAATCCAAAAGGATTTTCTTTCTTTTAATAATTTCACAACCAAAATATTTTTGCTGTCATTTATGTCTCCACTTTACAGAGTTATAGTGAAGATTATAAGTGATGTGTGTAAATTACTTAGGGAACTGTAGGCATTTAATAAGGTTTTTATTACTCATTTTTCTCAGCTTGGTTATCTTTTCATATTCATTTTTCTATAATATATATTTTGGCATTAGTTTCAGTTCCATTAATATTGTGTAGTTAGCTCATGGGAGATACCTTTTATTTAGGTAAGGCTGGCTTTACTCTTGGATGAAGCTGGTGGTGATTTGTGAGTTATGCTTTTGGGGAAGCACTTTTTAGAATTTCCTTTACTTTTTCTTAGGGCATGGTGTAATGCCTTTTTAGTTTTTAATTAACATGGTACATAAAAATGTGAAGTCATCCCTACTCTGAATGAATGTATTCATTCAAATTAAACTTCATTAAGTATCCAACAGGAGTGTCAGGAACAATTTTAGGCAAAAAACACTTGAGATAAAAAAAGAATCCTTTCGGTCTAATAATTCTAATTCAATGTGAGGAGGGTGCCATTTACCTATGTTTTGCTTTCCAATAGAGTAGCCATTTATCATGTGTGGCTAGTGAGCATCTGAGGTGCAGCTAGTTTATGTTAGGATGCACTGGAAGTGTAAGGTACACACTACCTTTCAAAGTCTTGAGAGAAAATAAATATAAAACATCTCATTAATAATTTTTGTAATGATTACATATGGAAATGAGAATATTTTGTTTAAGTTGGATTAAATAAAATGTATTTTAAAAATAAATTTCATGTTTCTTTTAATGTGACTACCAGAAAATTTATTATCCCCCATATGGCTCATCTTTTAGGTCACATTATATTTTTATTGAGCAGCATCAACCTAGAGTAACTGGGGAGTGTTTTGGAGGATGAGCTGGAAGTTACCATTTGTATGTATTTAATTTTACAAGAATTGGATCATGCTGCTAATAACTGGTTTGCAACCACGTTTTCCCCACTCACTAATAAAGGGTGTCATTTCACAGCTGTATGGAGCTTCATTATTTAACCTGGACCTGTGACTAGTTGTAGATTTGAATAGCCACAGAGTAGGATTAGAACTACAGCTTTGTCTGTTTTCTGCTGCTATAATAGAACAGCGCAGACTTAATAATTGACACAGAAATTTATTTTTTACAGTTGTAGAGGCTCCTAAGTACAGAATCAAGGTGGTGGCATCTGTCAAATTCTTTCTACATCGTAACGTGACAAAGGGCATCACATGGTGATGGTGTTTGGGACAAACAGCTAATTCTTATACCAAAGCCACTCATGCAGTAACTGATTCGCTCCTCTAATAACCCCCGTGACTTAATTACTTCTTAAATGTCCCACCTCTTCATACTGTCACAGTGATAATTAAAGTCCAGCTTGACTTTTGGAGGGGTCATTTATACCATAACCAGCCATGGGGGTAGAATGTAGAATTGTCACAATTAGAGGGTAAGTAACAGAACAAATGCTTCATCTGAGAGTTGAACAACCTGAGGACCAAAGGTGACAGATGGTCTTTCTTTGGACTCTTTCTGAAATGAGCAACTGAGTATTACCATGCACTCTGTTCTGCACTGGGCGTCTTCTGCATTATTTCAACAATGTTCTCGACAAATGTATGAGGTAGGTGCTGTGGTTACTTCCGGTCTACCAGTGAAGAATCAGAGTCTTAAAGGTCACACAGCTAGTAAATGACAAGCGGGGACTTAAAACAAATTTACTTGACTTTGGTGAGTTTTATTTTTTCTTTTTTGAGGTAAGTGGACTCACTGTGTTGCCTATGCTCGCCTCAAACTTTGACGCTCAGGAGATTCTTCTGTCTTGGCCTTTTGAGTAGCTGGGACTGCAGGAGCATAGGCCAGCACGGACGGCCCCATCCACTGTATCAGAAGTCCCTGGATTTTTACGGTGTTTGTTAGGAATAGTAGTAGTATGATACTAGAAATTGAACCCAGAATAGCACCCAGTAGGTGCTAATTACCTACTGTCACTGGTCTATGTCCTCATTCTGCCAGATTTTAGATGTAACAGACTAATAATTTGTAATGGAAAAACACAGGATTACTCACGTTTTATTTAAGCATTAATAGAACAAATATTGCTGCTACTTCTACTATTATCTCTTATAGCCATCATTTCTTAAAATAGGAGCTTTTTAAAAATCTAAAAGGGGTCAGGGGCTTAGCTCAGTGGCTCAAGTGCCCACCTGATAAGTGTGCGGTCCTGGGTTAGATTTGGATCAGGGATGTCGCTCAACGGTACAGCACCTGCCTGGCAAGTATGAAGTCCTCAGTTTGATTCCTGATACAAATAAATTAATAAATAAATTTGAAAAGAAAAGTAACTGTATTATTATTATTTTTAAAAACAATCTCACTTCATCGCCCATATTTTTTCAGATTTTACCAGGAAGTGTCGAAAATGGGGACCCAGCCAAGCACTACTGGGCTGGGACGGCCCTGGAAGTGTGCAGGAGGAACTTGGTGCAGACAGTCAGCTGCCCGAGGGGGACCAGCCTGGATTTCTGGACTGCTCCCCGAGGGCTCACTGCACCGCACAGCAGCGCCAGCCCCTGTCCCTCTCGTCCTGGTTGGTGTCACATCCTTCACTGCTCACACCTTTTATCATGCCAGGTCTGGGGCAGACTTGTTCTTGGATTATTTATCATTCAGCCCCCGAGAGGAATGGCTGTTTGTTGTTGTTTCTATCTTGGTTGCTCTGCAAGGGTGGAGACCACTCAGTGAGCTCCGAATCCTCTTTTGGAAGAGCCCTTGGCCTGCAGGGTGCTGGCCTCAGTGTGCCACCTTTGCATTTTGGAGCAGGCTGAAGGGATCGACACGCTACATTGGTTGTCACTATGTCAACTCAGTTTTGTACACAGTTGGCATCTTCTTACACCGCTTCCCTCCTCCAGCCAAATAATTCCCAGCTCCCCTTGCAAATGCGATTCTTCTAGGGCTTGACATTTCCTGAGTTTGGAGGTTCCCTAGAGTTTGTAGGATTAAGTAGATGTGTGTGATACACACTTTGCTATTCGTTTCCCAATATGTATTCTATACTGGCAAATGATTCATATTTCTTGGTTAGTAAATGATGTGTATTTTAATGTGGTTTTAGTTTCTCAGTAGAAAAATAAGCTGCAAATATTTTTGTCAAGACACTTAGTGTTGCGTTGATTGTGTGTTAGATAGGACTGATACCTCTCTACTTTGAATTAAACAGCAAAAGCAACACAGGTTAAGTATCAGTCTCCACAGTGTTAAAATAAAAGTTAAGTGAAAAATTAGGGACTGGAAAAAGAGGGAGAGTTTTTAAATTGGGCATTGTGTCTATGCTGGTGTAGGTACCATGCCAAAGTGTGTGTCGTAGAATAGAAATAAAAATTGTCACTGTTACTTTCAGTAATTATAAAGTGGATGCTTGTTTTTACATTTCCTTTTTTAAAGTGAGATTTCAAATCCATTTTAGATCACCGAATTCTGGCAGGAGATGGCCATTCCATTGCACATTGACTATAATAAATGTTAAATGATGCCAGCATTTTAATCTTTCCCCATTTGGAAACCAGAAGTTCTAGTTCCCATTTTTCCATAACTGTTTTTTAATTGATGAAGGAAATTTTTCTTTTATCCCAGGGTTACTAACCTTCCTCAGCCTTTTGTGTATTCCCCAATCAAAAGGTTTTTGATTATCTAAAGAAATGACACCCACTGGTTTGCCTTTATAGATCATTTTGTTACCTCTTTCAAAGCATCTTAACAGGTTGGGGAGCCCAGATTTACCCCAACAAAAGCCAGGCTGGTCGCTCTCTTTTGTAACCTCCGCCTCTAAGCAATTTATAACTTTCTCTTCAGTGCACGGCTGAATTGGTTATACTGGGATCCAAGAGCAGCTGTGGGGGGTCCTGGATTGTTTTCAGGGGTCATCAGAGGATCTTTCTAGAAAATTATGGCTGCACTGAAATAGTGTTCAGAAGGGTAAAGAGAAAAAGGTTTTTTTTTCCCCAATCCCCATTGATTTCTATTTTTACTTAATCATTTTAATTATTTTCAACTGCCGGAAGTGTGGATTCATCCTGAGTTCTCTTAGTTTGAGTGGAGTGAAAACTCGAGCGGAGATTAAAGTATAGGGAGATTATTGAGGGGAAAGAGAGGGAGATTTGGGGGCATAAACTTAGAAGGGAGAAAAAAGGAACTTTCAGGAATTTTAGATTCTAAAGATAGTTTTTATTTAGTTTTTGTTAGAAATTTAGAATTTAAAATTATGGCAATCAGACGGGATGAAGGCAAAACTCATGCTAATGGTGAATACAAAAGGAGTGCTGTGTAGCTGTTCATTCCTTCCTGTTTCTTTTTTGTTCTACTGCACAAGCGACACATGAATCCTTTCTCTTTATAAATTTGCTAAACAAAACATACAGAGTGCAAGTGTCTCGTTAGCATCCATTTCTTTTTTAAAGGAGGTCGTTACTCTTCCAGCTATACCCGTTCAGTGCTTTTTCTATTAATTTACATGTTCACATGTATAATGCAAATATACAAAGTCTTATTTTTATTAATGAATGAATTTGCTTATTTCTTGCAGTATGCACTACCTCGCACAGGCTCGGAAGTATATTTTTAAATTTTTATAGAAAGGGGCCCATGGTATATAAATTGTATTTATGTCTTGCTTTTCACTCTGTAGGTGTCTTGGAATTTTCTGTACGTTAATAGATTATTGTGTCCTATGTAAGGACCATACACTGTTTCATAATACAGTTATACCAAAGTCAGTGCATCCAATGCCCTCTTGATAGAGCTCTTCTGTTTCTAAATTATTGTTATGACAAACAACAGTGCCTAGACCTCTGGGTGTATACGCAGAACTCCTGAGAAGTGGAATAGTTGGCCTCACTGGCTCTCGGCTATCGCCAACAGAGTGAAGCATCTGCCCCTCCCTAGGCTGCCCACCTCCGCTGCTGTCCACTGCCCACACAACACATAGATGCTTCTTTCTGAAATGCAAATCACATCGATCATCTGCTTAAAACTATTTGACAGCTTTCTCTTGCTGTTGGGTAACAACCTGGCTCCTTGATATGACTTGTCAAATCCTGTCTCTGGCCCCAGTTTATGCTTCAAATGGATTTTTTGTGGTTTTTATGCTTCAGACAAATGGAGTTACTTCTGGAACCCTCAGCCTTTCTTTCACATAAAACAGCATCCTTATAGTTTCTCTGTGGGCATCCCCAGGCCCACTCTCAGATGTCCTCATCTTTAGACCTTAGCTTGAAGTAATTTTCTCCAGGATGCTTCTCCTAAACCACTCCCGTCTGCAGCCCGCACACTATGCCAGGGCATGAACGTGCACCTCCCAGTGAGATGCTCCTGTATGTGTTCCTCCATTGGACTCTCGTCTCTACATCGTGACTGCTGTCATTTGGGGGAATCCTCTATCGATGTCCTGTAGCTTTCTACCCATTACATCATTCAGTGATCATTAATGTTTATGATGTTTACATCAGGCTCCCGAAAATTCTTAAATGTCTCTTAAATTCTAAAGAGCATCAGATGAGGTCACTGAGCCCAGCATGGCACACAGTCTTGGAAAGGTGATTTCTCTGAAATGGGCCATCTCCAGTGGGAAGTGTGTGTGTGGCAGTGGTGGGGAGATGGGTCACTCTCTACTTAAAGAGGTTTCTCAATTATCCAAGCTCAGCCTGTCATCTGGAAATTCTAGTAAAAGTGAAAATAGATGCATACTCCAGAATCATAGTACTGAAAGGGACCTTGGAAAACTTCTAGTTTCTTGCTCCTTAAAGTTTGATTTCATGGACCAGTGGCCCCACATCGCTGTGAGCTTATTAGAAAGGTCTCAGCCCTGGCTTACCCAGTCGGAATGTGCATTCTGTAAGTGCCTGGATGACTTGCTTATCTGTGCAAGTATGAGAAACTCTGCCCTTGTTTTTACGTATTAAAGTCATTTTGCAAGCTTTAGACAAGCGATTCTGTTAGTCTAGGGAGAACCAGATGGGTGTTGCTGTTGCCTTTTAACTTCCCAAGTGATTAGAAGTGTACGAGCCGGGCCTTGACTTCCCAACTAGGGACTGCACCTTCTGCAGCACAGATGAGAAGGCTGTGGACAGAAATTCAGGGGCTGCCTTGTGTTGGACTCTTGCTCTAGTCCTGCAGGCTTTCCTCCTGCAAATCTTCCAGGGACCACTGAACAACCTTAGAATGAATATTCCAATACCCACATTTCATTTCCCAGAGGGGAGATGGAATCGTCTACAGTGAGGACAATAAATAAGATGCAAAAAATTTCCTTTGCATTATCTCTGTCCCTGTGCTTTTCCCTTTCACCAGGCATTCTCCACAGGAGACCTTTGTCTTACTCAGAGTTTGAGATCCAATCACCCATCTAGGAGCTTCCGGATCCCTTGGCAAGGAAGATGTGCCTTGTCCTCCCTTTCAGCGCATCTGAAGCAAACCCAGAAGGTTCAGCCTCCTGAAAATATGCCTTTCAGAGAAGACCACCTTTTCTAAATTCCAAAGAAAGGCCCACACACTCAGGAAACGTAACTGAAACCTCAGATAATTTGGCACCTGTGTTTGAAACTAGCAAGTTTGCCTCTAGGTTTTGGTTTCTAAAGAAAAGTCTTCTTGCCTGGGCTCTTATTTACTCCTCAGAGCGGCTGTTCTCAGCAATTGGAGAGCAGCCCCCACCTCCGTGCAGGTGAGAATGTTTGCTGCTCAGCAAACTGGTAATCCTAGGTGGAGAAGTAAGTGCTTAGCGTGCTGGCTGGGAGGGTCTTGGTGCCTCTCCTTTGGAATGTGATATTATCACTAGATTAAGAGGCTAGACACCTGGTGAGGAAATATTAGCCTTATTCTGTCTGGGCGTTTTTGATGTCTTCCTGGATTATTGCTGGTTGGAAAGTTTTCTGTTCTATTAAAGATTATATGACCCAGAGCACCACAGAAATAAACATAAAAGAACAGAGGAATGTCCCCATGGAAAAATATCTCTTAAATAAAAGGAATACCTAGATTGATGGCTTTTTTTCGACTGTTTTCAAATTTTATATTGATCAGCTAGAAAACCTTCATGTTTAAATGGAAACATCATAGGGTCAGACCAATAACCATTTATAAATTATTTTCTTGGATTCAGTTTACCCTCCAGGGAAAAAGATATATGTTTCCATTCCTATTGCCACAAAAGTGGCACACTTTACCATGTAGTCTCAAGGGCAGTTAAGGAAACTCTCAAAGAGTAGATACAAATAGAAAAAGAGAACAGTGTAGTTTGCCCAAAGAGAATGCTATGTTGCTCCACAGTGACATCCATGGGAAATGTAATACTGGAATGAAATTAGCCAAATTCAAGAAGTTAAAGCAAGGCCATTCGGAAGACTGAGGAAAAAACAGCCAATCCCTTTCAAATGCTTATGACAGTCTCCGAGGTTTCTGGTCTCTGATCTTTAGGGAAAATTTCACATTCTCCAGCTCCCACATTTTTGATAAGTCACCTCTCATTTTAAAAATTCAGTGCAGAGAAAAATAATTGGCTAGAACTGTGAAAGGTTCACCTGTGTGTGCTTAGTACTTAGCAATTTCTTTGAAGAATTGTTATGGAATCTTTTTCTAAAGCTCCTGCATATCTTCATGGAGAAGTCAAAACCTAAACAGAAAAAAGAAAAGAAAAAGATAAATTTAATATATAAAATTTCTCAAATGTAAGAAAAAAATTAGCCGAGGTGGTAGGCATTTGTTGTCATTTGATTTTCGTTTAAAATGAAACGTTAAAACCTTATAGAAAATACAATATTACTAATGAGAAAGTACCTTCTGTTTAATCTTCTGAACATTTTTCTATATTTACTTTAAAATTTTGAAGAAATATAGATACAGGTGGAAGCTATTACATACCTCTCTGCTTTTGCATTCACTACACTGTAGTGATGTGTTGTTTTTATTATATGTATTTGGACCAGTAATCTCTAGATGATACTGCGTGGTATGATTTTAAAGCTTATGTACCTAGTAGCATGTATATCGAATACATTTTTCTAGAGTTATTTCTTTTACTGTAAATTGTAATTTTGAGTTTTTCCCTACATTGATTCACCTAGGTCTAGTTAATTCATTTTACTGCATCAGTTGTATGACTAGGACACAATCTATTGATTCCCTTGTTAATGATGGTTAAGTCTGCGATTTGTAATTGTTAATCACAGTTATTTAGGTCACTTTAGAATCTTTTATATCTTTCTGTGTGTGCATAATCGTGAAGGTTCCTATAGCTATAAAGACTAGAATTGCTTGGTTGAAGGTAAGTAGACATTTAACATTACTAGCTATTGCCAAAATAGCAGGACTTTTAAAATCCAAAAGATATGCATTATAATTTTGGGTTTCAATGATGTGACATTAAACCTTTAAATGAGGCTGATAATACAGTGTAGATTTGCATTCTATGGCCTGCACCTGGGACACACTCAGCTTTCTGATGTAGACATCCTACAGGGAAATTATGTGTGACGTTTTACGCATTTGTAGCCTAGTATATATTCTCTTCCTCTCTCTACCCCGTTTGTTTTTTATATTAGTGATAACAAAATGGCAGAACTCACCTGGATATAACACTTTCACCTTTAAAATGACAATCACCAATGAATTGGAATTATAGACAAGAGGCATATGAATTAAATTAAAAATAAACATCCATTGAAGGGTTTAGCTAAAAACAAAATGCGTTTGAGAGCAGGATTGAGGCAACAGCATCCATTTAAAGACTAAGTTCTGGCCTTATTATAAGGAGGTAACTAAGATTGGTATATTAATTCAATAAAATGAATTTTCTTTAGTCAATCCCCGTGATACTTTCAGACAGCTGAATTGAAGAAAGAGAACCAGAGGACTGTTCAAATTACAATAAATTTTCACAACCTCTAGTGAAACAAGAAGCTTTCATATAGATATATATATGACTTCAGTAACTATCTTAAGGGTTCTATAATAGACAGATTTATTAGGATTTATTCTGTAAGTCAAGTTGAGTCCAAATCCCAGTATATTACATATAAATAAGGATAAAGTGCTTAAATCAGTCTCTGAAAGAGAAGGGAAAGAGCTGTGCTACTTTCATCCCGTTTTTGAATCTATGTGTCCTCTGCTTCTCTGGTACTTCAGGTGATTGAGGTGGGCAGCTCAGCAGAGGAGCCTTGGGAAGTTGCCGCTACTCTGGGAGGACTTCCAGGTCCTCCATGAGGCTTGGTAAGTGGTAAACTTATGCAGGTGTCTGTAACCCAAAGTGCTTTCATCCACCCATCCAAGCATCATTGGTTATTTTCTTCGAAGGCTAGTGTGTCAGTGAATGTACTTGCAAGTCGCTTGCACATGCGCACGTTAGCAGGAAGACCATCTGCACGGACATGGCTTTTAAAGGTGTGGGACAGTGGAGCAAACACTAGTGTTCTGAAAAAGCACCCATATTCTCAAGGCCATTCCTGCGCTGTCCTTGTTCCTGGGCTATAGTTTAGATCTGAAATGTGACCCGAAGGCCCACACCGTAAAGGCTTGGTCTCCATCTTGTCCCTTTAGAGAGTGGTGGAAACTTTAAGAGTTTGGGCCTAGCGGTAGGTCTTTAGGTCTCATTGCACTTGTGTGTGTGTGTGTGTGTGTGTGTGTGTGCTCCGGGCCCACAAGGTGAGTGGTTTTGTTCCATTACATGTTCTCACCATGATGTGCTGCCTTACCATTGGCCTGAAATCAGTGGGCACTGGAACCTCTAAAGCTATGGGTTGAAATATGCTATTTATCTTTCTAAGGTGTTCTAAAGTATCTCCCGTGACAGACACAAAGCTGACTAACATACCCGGCTCTTACACCTCCCCACTATGTCTTTCTTTGTTATAGGAACTATTTATCTAATAACAAACTCAGTCTTGGGAACTGGATCTCTTCCCCTCTACCCGACTTCTATTCTGGGCCTCATCTGACTGTACCCTTGCCTTACTCACTGGTACGTGATAATTGCATTCTATGATAGTGCTTCTCAAATAGACTGAGTAATTGTGACTTTGGCTGTGATTTCAGTACCAAAACATTTGGTGCTTTCCTTGGGGAATAGACCACAGTTCCTAGACATCGAGATCCTAGACCACAGTTCGAGATCCTAGACATCTCAGTTGCCCAAAAAATGAAGAGTATTATTTTGTACTAGTAATATAGATCCCTTAGCTTTCTCCTTAGTGGACTACGCCTACCTTCAAGATGGAAACCACCTATACGCTACTTTTTTGTTCTCCAGAGGCCCTATCAGAATACTGAGGATATGGTGAGCATTTAATTACATCTTTTTTTAAGTACATCTTTTTTTTAATGATACTTAGCTTGCCATAGGCTTACCTCCTTTATGGGGTTGTACACATCTTAAAAGCAAAAACTATAGCAAAGATCATTGAACAATCCATCATGAGTAAGTAAGACCATATTTCTTTTAAAAGGAGGGGGTATGATTCAACAGTTTGAAAACAATTTCCCCTGGAGGATTTGGCTACAGAAAGTGTGCGGCCCAGTTTCCGACTTCTAACCTCACGACAGAGCACTTCTCAGGTGCCAGTGGCTGCACTGCGGTACTCCTGTTCAGGTTATGTTCACAGTGCGAGCGTAGATTTCTCTCCAGCACTTAACTGGCAGCACCATATACAACGGCTGGCACATAGTAGGCCATCAGTAAGTGACTTATGAGTTGAAGTTGAATAAATCTAATAAGTAATTTAAGTATTATTGAAATCATACCACTTTCTTCCCACTGTCATTTTAATCTTTCCAGCAGCTATTTGGAGAAGGTAACAGAATCACCATTTCATAGGAAATGGGACCAAAGCACAGGAATATTAAAAGCATAGTCCAGTTTCTGCAGGGCAATTGGACAATGGGGTACACAGTTTATGTTGGGTGGGTCTGTAAACCCAAATCCTGCATCTTTTTTTGCTATATTATTCTGCCTTGTCTTCAAGAATTTTATTTTATTGTACAGACCTGGATTCACAGTCTATCTCTGAGACTACATAGAAACCTCACACTGGATCCAGGTCTACCTAAATTTGGAGGAGCCATTTCAAGGAATGGTTCTTGAAAAGTCTCATATTTCTTAGAAAACTTCAGACTGAAGAGGAAGAGAATTTTGACATTAAATAGGCAAGTAGGTGAAGCCCAGTGGGTTTCAATAGAAAATAATCCGCTTTAAAATTGTTATTTTGTGCTTTCATTGGCATAATTTTATATTAATTGCACTTCCTTCTTACCCTGAATTATGATTATTTATTTGTCCTCCGATTACCCTGTAAAATTGATGACTAAAAGCAAAAATTTACTCCCTTCTGTTCACCTCTCCTCTCAATCCCAAATGGAATGGAGAACACGAATCTTCTTTCTACAATTACCTGTTAATTTTAAGGGGAAAAATACTCCGTGAACTTATACTGGGATTCATGGATTGGCTTAGAACTAGAAGGAAACGTATATGCATCAGCAAAGCCCAAGTGACTTGAGCAAGGTTGCAGACTTAGCCAACGTGTGAGTTACCGTGGAGCCCTAAAATGGACCCTAGAGATCAGATGGTTCAACCCCTTCATTTTTCAGACAAGTTAACTTAACAGGTGCACACAATCCCGCTACCTTTCAAGGTAAATATCTACAATGTCATCCCACAATGACCTCGCTCCTAGTTGTAGAAATGACTGATGCTTTGTGTGCCTTTGTGTTATCTTAAGATAGATTCTTAAATATACCCACACCCCATAACTATAGTGGACAGAATTGAATGTGCAGTGGCTCTTTCGAAACCTCACCATGGAAACAAAGGTTTAGATTCTCTCAGATTGGATTTCGACGTTCTTCCTCTAGAGCAGATAAATTGAGGCTCCTGCAGGCATGGGTTCTGTCAGATGAGACTTTAAATTTCAAAGCGAAAGATTCTTCTCGGCAGGGTATTAAAGAGTGTCATGGTACACTATTAGTAAGGAATTCAGCCTGTCCCAATTCTCTTGGCCGACACTTTGAAAACCTTGACTGAGAGAAAAATCTTGTTCTTGGCCTCCTGGACTCTTGGATGCTCTGAAGAAATGTAATTGCTTTTTTGTAGCTAATAGACACTTAAAAACTGCCTCCAAAGAAAATGTCCATCTGTTGATCCCGACTACAGAACAATGAAGATGTGAAAAACTCAATATATATATTTTTGGGCAAAAAAAAAAAAAAATTTCTATGCCCAAACTGTAAGAGCTCTAGAGAGTCAATTCTATCTCTGAAATTAATTTGTGTTGTGTGGACTGAAGCCTTGGTTTTGTAACCTAGAAAATGTAACAGTTGCTAGGTGGTCAGCTAAGCGGGAGGGAGGAGGAAGTGAGGGGTCTATTTGTCCTTATTTCCAAGCTGTTTCCAGTGGATGGTGTTGGGTTTCCTTTGGTAACGGCATCTCTCTGTGCCCTCCTGATGTACGGCTCTGGTGCTTAGTAATTTAGTAACAGGTTGGAAATGGACCTTGGGTAAAAGGAAACTCTGTCACCATAGGGACCATTACCTACCTCTTACTTTTGAATTAGCATAGCAGCAAAGGTGACATTTTGTTCCAGGGTTCAGGGGGAAAATAAAGTTATAAATTATACCCTGCATATAAACCTGTTCAGTGAACAAGTTTTCTGGAATCTTCTGATAATGGACCAGCTGATCAGAGACTGAGATATTCTAATCAACCTAACTGGAAATGTGGCCGATTTTACATTTGTATGAAGAAAAATATGAAGGTTTTCACGATGAAAATTGCCTGCTCATACTTTATGGTCCTCTACAACTGGGTTTTGAGATGTAGAAACACCATTTTCTTACTCCTTTGAGGCATACCATTAATTATTATTATCCATCTAAGCGGCTGAACAAAAGCAATGACATAAAACAGATCAGCTCCAGATTTAATATTGGATGTGTGAGTTAACTTTTATTTCATTTTGCCTGCTTTATGTTAGTCTTAAAGCACATCAATGATGGTGCCTCACCAAGTCATTTAAAGAAAAGAGTCCTCTATAAATATTTGGAACAGCTACCAGATGAGATCGTATATATACCGCATTAATGCAAACCTTTGGTGTACCTTCACTGTGGTAAATATTCCTCAAATACAAAAACATGTGATTCAGTCAATAAACTTCTCATAGGACACTAGAATAATCACAGTAGTTTTTTGTAGCTGACCTTACCATAAGAAGCATCTCTATGATGTCATTTAGATCTTACTTATTTATTTGTTTATTTTGGTACCGGGAATTGAACTCAGGACCTTGTGCTTGCCAGGTAAGTGCTGTGCATCTAAGCTACGCCCCTGACTTGTCATTTTGATCTTGAAAGTGTTAGGATTACTTCTTTCTGTGATGAGAATCCTTGCTTTCAAGTGTGTGCATGTTGAAATGAAAAATATCTTACCTTTGGTTAAGATCTACGGTGATTGAAGAATAGAAACTTTGCATACCAAGTTGCTATTTAATTTTCCCCCCCAAACGCAGATGATGCATTGGAATCTATAACTTGTTGGGTAGAAGATTTCATTTGAGAGGCTTTCGGGTATCCGTGGACCCTGAAACTCTGAAAAATATAGTAATTTTAAATTTGGGAAAATTTCAGCATTTGATGGCAGTCTATAAAATGATAACATATATCATGAGTTTTATTTCCTGGGACACTAATTTGAGTGGGGAAAATAGGTGGTAATATATGTAAGATAAGAATCCTTAAAAATAGAAGATCTGTGCATTAACAAGTGTTTCTCTGGGATGCAAATATTTTCTAAAAGTGCCTGTTGCTTATGCTTTGGAATGAATTTCCTTAGCTCTTAGCTGAACACCTTGAAAAAAGAGGAAAGGAAGAGGAGGGTTTGCTGGCGGAGAAACATGGTTTGAGGACTGCGTGGGCCAGAGTAGCGGTGAGATGCAGGCTGCGGGGTGTCGGCTTCCTGTCTCTTCCTTGGGCTTCCCAGCTCAGCCTGCTCTCCTTTTATGAGGATTTTCCGACTGCCTAGTTCTTAGGGAGCTCTCGGTTGGGATACAGGTATGTCAGGAAGTTGAGAGTTCATTCCTAGGTCTGAAATGCTCTTCTTAGGAAATAAGGGATAAAAACAACCCCCACCCCCAGCCCTTCATTTTCAGAGTGAATAGTGAACCACGGCGATGGGAAAGCTGCCTGAAAAACAGCGCTTGGATTCTCTGTTTTTGACTTATTTAAAACCATGCAATGTATTAATTATCATAACTCTCCTGCTCACCTGTTTTGAAACTTTTATTGTTATTTTTTTTCTCTTTAAAATAAAAACATGAATGAGTCATTGAGTCTTTTTGCACAGGCATCTGTGGGCCTTTTTGCAGGTGGACGGTTCATTCAGGTTGTTGCTGAGAGCTTTCAGGGAGAACCCAACAGGTCATTTGCTGGAGATGTCAAGGGGAGCGCCGGCTGTGCTCTTCAGATGTTAGGTTGTGTGAGGTTCTCTTGCAGCTTTGTGCCAACATAAGGACCTAGGGGAAGGGTGGAAAGCAACTTTCAGCAAAGTGTTGCCTTGATCAATGAATGATGTCTGCATAATGCTTTTGGTTGAAGAATTCTGAGGCCATGTCCGGGCTTTTGGGGAGAAACATGCAAGATCAATCGACTCATGTCCACTTCTCTGTAATGAAGTGTTAGCGCCTGTGACTATTTGTAATTTCTGCCCTAGCAAATTCAGTGAGTAGCTAATTCTTAACTTCATTGCCATGTGAGACTGTTTCCACAGTTCTGTTCATCTTTATAGACTAAATCTTGAATGCACCTAATTATTCTGTATCCCAAGTTGTTAGTTCAAAGGAAAACAAGGGAGCACAGAGCATTGTGAGCTACAGTCTTAGAAGATAACTTGGTGGATTTGTGATCAGCATCTCTCCAGTAGATGGTAATGCTTTAAAGATGGAGACATTAGATTGGTATGAGACAATTTGCTGCTCCAGCTACAATTAAAAGGGACAGAGGTGCTGATGTGTGATCTTGCAAGGGAACGAATCGTTTCACTTAAAGCATGACCTGCTGAGCGTAGCATGGTTTTGAGGAGGGCCGGCTCTAAACCAGTCTTAGGAAATTATGACTCAGGCTCAAATCATCTGTTAGGCACAGGGTTCCGCCATGAAGGGCCAGAGAGGCAGACGCTGGATGTGTGTGACTTCTGTGAATTGGTGTTTGCCTACGTCTGTGGGAGAGGCTGTCAAGAGGACATGTTGCTGTTAATCTAAATTACTCAGCTGTTGGCATTTTGGCATTGTTGCTCGTCAGAAATGAAGATATGAGATTTAAGGTGTTTCTTAGGAATTTGGAATAATTGCTAGAATCAATCTGAGTTCTGCAAAAACCTGTACCCATCTTGGGAGTGAAAACAAATGACTATTCATATGGGTGATCCCTTGCCAAACTGGGTGTGTGAAAGCTTAGAAGAATTTGCTTATATACCTTAATATAGTGACTTAATGCCTTAAGAATATAACTCCTCCAAATGCTTTAAATTTCAAGAGGGTTTTATTACCCATGTTTTCTTTTAAGAACGTGATGCATTTGGAACAATATAGGTGGGCAAATGACTCTTAAGCATTATGCTTGGCACCAAAGAGGAATTAAAATACAAGGTTTATAGATTGTGTGTGCTAATACATCAACAAAACCAGAAGGCGGAAAGATCAGCTCTGGCATTTTCTCCCATGTCGAGCAATTGGAATGAGCTTGCATTTGCTAAGTAGATTGGACAGATTGGTCTGATTAATCTTAGCAAGCAGAGGTGAATGAAAAATGGGTAAAAAGACCTTAGTTCCAGAGTGAGTTGAAATCAGCAACATTCTCTAAGTGGTCAAGGACTAAATTGTAGATGAACAAGTGAGTTAGAAGCATTTTTTTATTAAGCTGTACAATATGTTCTCCATATGGAATAATTCCTCCCAGACTTTAGCAGGAAGACTGTATTTGCCTTTTGAAATAAACTACATACTTTATCAGACAATAAAAGTTCATATTTCCCTTGTTGCATTGACTGCCAGGAATCTCAGGACTATATTTAGCATTCACAATCAGAAATGGTATCTTTTTAGCTTCCTGACACAATGATGTCCTTTTTCTTTCCCAAAGCGATTTCTGCTCTGCCTCAAAATAATTGCTGTCTTATAATGCTATAAAATTGTAAGTCACCTCAGGTGCTTTGTGAAGACATAAAAATATCTAAGAGTTGTTGAATAATTTATGTGTTTTGAATTTAAGATTTAAAGAGAAACCTAAAAACTTGGCTGTAAGGATTGTCCAAATAATTGTAAAATCAAACTCAAATGGGAGGAAAGAGAGCACTCTGCTGCCTGGACCCTACCCCCAGAAGTTCGGATTTGATTGGTATAAGGTATAGCCTGGGTGGCAAGATGTTTGAAATCTTGGTGGCGATTGTACCTGAATCCGCACTGAGAAGGTTATGCCACTGTCTTTAGAAGGCTTGGATCATTCTTCTCCCTTCTAAGAACAGTGCCTAGCACCTAGTAGGTGTTCTAGAACATTTATTGATGTGTTTGTCGGGGAGCCATTGAGAGATGTTTGACTGTTTTGTCTCATTCTTCCACCCCTTTATTGAAGTTTTGTGGATTGGAAGTTGACCCCAGGTGTAGCCCACTCTTAGCCGATCCCAGGGACAGTTCAACGTGGAAGTTCAAGGTCTTTCTTCTGCCACGGCTCTGCTGCTGCGGATGGTAGCCTGGCTGTGAAGCAGGCACTACTCCAAGTACTTTAACTATGTTAATCATAGCCCGACTCTACTTCTATTTCATAAGTAACACAAATAGAAAACAGGAGAACAGTCATAGTGCTGAGGATGGGACCCCCAGAGCACCTGAGCTCAAAGCCTGTGTTCTTCGTACACATTAGGGCGCTATGAAAAGACCTTTGGTTACTGCTGTTTTGCATGTATATGTCAATATGCGTCATCACGAAAAGCTTAATTCCAGGCTTTTCTTTCAAGCTCTCTATCCAGTGATTTGGTGACACAGTAGCCTTTGTATATCACTCAGTGAGATCCGCTCACTAGTGCTGCAAATGTGCTGTTAGGTTATAGCGGTCACATTCTGACTCCCTGGCCGTGCAGAACCTGTGTGAGTCCAACAGTGTGAGACTGGCTAAGTGTGACCAATGGAGTTTCCATAACAGACTGAGGAGTGTACTCTTGGGGCTCCGTGACTGTTGTTATTTTTTTTTTAATGCAAATAAAGACTTCTGGGAAAATGGTGGCGTGGTGAGCAGCAGAGAAAGAATCTCTCCAAGTTTTGGTGTTTAGACCAAACAATAAAGCAACAGTAAGAAGAGAAGGAGGAGAGAGGTAGGGCCCATGGACACGGAAAGGATCTGAACTGAGACTCGAAGCCCATGGAGAGAGATAATTCAGGAATTCAGCAAAAATAAGAAAACCAGGGTGACAGCCCTGACAGCTGGGGAGAAACAGCCAAGAAGCCGCCTTCCCCTCTCCGCTCGCCAGACAATCAGACATGACCCAGGCCGAGATGATAATGACTGAAGTAGGAAAGTAACCTGACATTTATGTCGTTAGATTGACTTTGCAGGCCTGGGTCTGCAAAGCGGTCTGAGCAACTATTTAGAGGATAACAATATGTAATATAGTAATGACTGTGACTTTCCTACTGTTCTGTTACTGTTTCGTTTTGTTTCATTTTACTGTTCTGTTTTACCCCCTTTAAAGTTAAAAAAGCAAATTGATAATTAATAATTTATAAAACCAAAGCAGACATCATATCAGGAATAGCAGAAGCTCAAGTTTGCCTCTCTCCTGCCCCCAATCTGCTACACACACACCCAGATGTTTTAATTAATTTTGTCTTCGTTACTAAAATATTTCTTCCACCAGGTTATGGTGTTATTAGAAGCTTGTCTGCAAGTTTTCACAGAAAAGAATAAAAATGGCATTTATTATTCATAGATTTACCTGTCTATAGTCTCTCTCCAATTCCCTCTTTCAATTCTCCAGATCAGATGATTTTAATAATCCAATAGCACCGCCTATCTCTTTGTGGTACCTGAATATTACATTTCATGCTTCTTTCTAATACAAACAGCGTTTCTCATCTACTTAGGAAGATTATGCCCTGTAGGAAGGGCTAAAACATTTTTACTGTTACTCCCTAAGAATTGCCACACACTGAAACTTTGTCCAGCAAATTCAAACAAAACTACAGTTAGTTATTCTAGGCTAATCTCACTGAATGTGAATGAAAGCTGGCATTGCCTTTTCCCTTTGATATAGTTATGCATTATATTAATGCTTACACAATGATATTTCTTTTCCTAGGATGAAAACAATCTATTGCTGAGCACTACTTTAAAGTGAGTGGTGTTATTGGGTACTTCTTTAATTCAAGCTTGTATATTTTAACCCGTTTTCTTCAACATTTTTGTTGTTTGATTGACTTTTCAGGCCTGAGATCTGTAGTCTGGGCAACTATTTAGAGTAATGATTGTGGATTTCCTGCTGTCCTATCACTGTTTTTGTTTTGTTTCATTTTACTGTTCTAGTTTATCCCCTTTAAAGTTAAAAAAGCAAATAAATAATTTATGAAACCAAAACAGACATCACATCAGGAATAGCAGAAATTCTTACTTTCTTTTCCTCCTGTTTTGTGTACCCAATGATACTTACAAGATACAACAGATTAATTTCCTTTCCTTTTTAATAAATAGATGACTAGCCCAGGACTTTTAGCTTTCCAAGAATTAGTGATTCCAAAAGACCAATACAATGTCTGGTAGGCATGGAGTACAGTTTAACTAAGGAAGTCAGAGTACAGTGGAAAATACCTCACTGTACCTAATCATCACCAAGAAGAGAGGCTGAAAAAGTAATAACTCTGAGTGGCAGATCTTAAGATTTTGAGAGGTGGTGTTCTTTGGAGCAGAGAACCAAATAGTTTTTATAATATAGTGTGGTTAATTGTATTTTAGAAAATAAACACATATGATGATCAACGGATTAGAGCCTGGGGCAGTGGTCTCAGTGTTTCCTTGACTGGCACCCACAGATATAAAATGCAGATTCTCAGCCCCTACTGGGACCTCCAGAATCAGAACCAGGGGGAGGAGCCCAACAAGCAGGTGCTCACACATGTGCCAGCTGATTTTCATTGTTCTGTTGGATTGGGTTTTATTCTGTTTTGTTTTGTTTTGTTTGATTTTGTTATATCTGATGGCAGGAGCAGCTGTTTCAAATATAGCAAGATATATTATGGTAGCAGTTTTGGATTTACTATTGTCTTGATTTGAAATTTTTTATTTCATTCATTGTTTTGTTTTTATTGTTTCTATTCTATTTTCTTCTGTTTGAGTTTTACTATGTCTGAAGGTCTCTGCAGCCATTTTGAAGACAACAAGAGGCATTATGGTAACTATTATTGATTTCGTAATGTTTTGAAGTCTTGTATCACTTAACCTGGTTTGTTTTGATTGGTTTTATTTTCTTCGCTTTTATCATCTTTAAAATAAAATAAGAAAAAGAAACCAATAAAGAAAAAGTACAATGTGAGAACTAAGAAAGATTTTAGTTCTATATGCAGTTCTATCAAGTGTAGACGTGATTCTTAATGAATAGAATTTTATAAATAATGTATGAAAATTTTCCCTCTTGGATAATGTCTTCTTGTCTTTCCTTGTAGTTACTTACTGCAAGCTCAAAGACAGGTTGTACTTTTTGAGGAGGTGAATGAAAGGAGATTTTGATAGCTTGTATCAGAGGACTTAACGTACATTTCTTCAACCTGAAAGAGAAACTAGGTGATCAATAATGCAGTAGCCTGTGCCAGTGATTGGGCTCAACTGGAAAACATGGTTGTAGAAGCCAGACATAGCACAGGATGGAAACAAATTCTGAGTGTCTAAGAGCAGGAGGAGGTGTCCTATACCCCAGAAGCTGATTCACATTGCTTTTGAGGAAAGTCCAACCTTAAAACGGAGAGTCATAGGATTCTATCAGTAATGTCTGTGATTGCTTCTCGTATGTGTTTGCTGAGAAAGAGGAAGGTTTGTCAGTGGGAGAGGGGGCACCCCTGTGTCTACCCTTTATCATTCTGCTGGAACATTTTGAGCTGTCACCTCTCCATATGCTATTAATATGTCCATTATATAAGCTGGGATCAGAAGTGGTAGCTGTTCTAAAGGCCATAGTAACAGTGCTGGAATAGAAACCCACCTAAGCTGACAATTCATTTTCTGATAATAAATGAAATACATGTTTGAGTTTGAGTAACTATACAAAAATCCTCATAAAATGTATATATGTTTACTTGAACATTGGTGATATAATTTTAGGTAGCATATACATTGATAATTTAAATAAAGAATTTTAAACTAGAATATAGAAGTTTGGATCAGAAATGCAAATCTCCTGGTATAGTTGCCTGGGAAAATTGCAGGGGAATTGCACCAACTTTAGAAGAGACACAAATGTCCATCTTTCACTTGTGACAGTTCCATGCTGTCACAAGATAATTATCAAATACTTACAACTATTTTTGTGTGTATTTAAATGTAAACATTTTAGTCAGTGCTTTTCTCATAAAAGTCATACAGTCCTCTCCCCGCCGCTGATAACTCATGTGTACTCGTCCCAAGCTCTGAAGTGTTGGTAAGTTGCTCAGGGGATACGCATTACGCTTCCGTGAAGAATGACTTCTGGGGATTTATACTCCTGTCCTTCCTCTTCCTTCGTCAACCTTACCTGTCAGAACACTTGGCAACTTGATCAAAGGAGTCGTGGAAGCAAGAAACTTGGTGTGAATTGGTGTTTGGTTGTTTGAAGTCATAGAGTTTTAAAAATTGCTTTGATTTTCATTTCCATTTCAAGTGCAAATGGGAATCATAATATTTGCCTCACGCTACTTTTTGGTGAGAAGTGGAAGTAGCAAGGAACGACGAAGTGGGTATATTCAGTCAAATCATTATGACAACTCACTTTAGTTCCTTAAAGGAAAAATGTGACATAAATTAAATACATATCTACATATTTTATGCTACAAATGTGCCTTCCAGTGCTAAAAACTTAGAAGACTTTTTGAGTAGAATGAGGTGAAGACTAAGAAATTATTCTTTTTAAAAATTTTAAATAATGCGATACATTTAATTTTACCCTTTTCTTATGGTTTAATCTTCACATTTTTAATAGCCTTTAAAAAATTTTTTTTTGCAGTAAGAATGGCTTCTACAGTGCCTGGTACTTAGCAGATGCTTTGGGTCGCACAGAAAGAGCAGTGAGACTGTCGAGGGACAGTCAAACGGGAAGGGATGTTCCTGCTTCTGTCGTCTGAAGTCCTTGGAATCTATGCCACGAAGGACAAGAAAGAGACAATAAACACAGGGTTAGAGTTTAGCCTACATGTGATGGTACAGCTGTATATTATACTGTGTACTGGTTAAAAAATAGCCACTCCTCTTGGTCACGACTAACTTCCTTCCTACACACACACACACACACACGCACACACGCACACGCACCCCACCTCTTTGACGAGCCTTGCAATCTACTACATCCAGCAACCCAGTGGTTAGTATTCACTCTGGCAATGGCCTCCCAGCACCATGGTCTCGTGTCCACAACATATTTGTGTCAGATATTTTGAATATCACCCTTGTCATCCACATACAAGACTCAGAAGATTAACTGTATCTTTGCCTAGAAGCTCTTGACAAATTATTTTTGTCCTTCATTGATTTCATGGATGCCTACAGTTGTTCTTGGATCCTAATTTCTGCTGTTTGCATTTCTGTTATTGGTTTAGAAACTTTAATGCCAGTGGGGGGTGGGAGATGAAGAACCCCACTTGGAGGGGAATCAAATTTGAAGGCCTACAGGCCTGTGATGGGATGAGTTTGGCCATATTCAATTTTATGGGACATCTTGAAGCATTTAAAAATAAAACAATGTCTCATGGAACCCAGATGCATGCAGCCAGGTGCTTTCCTCTTAATATTTAAACCCATTTTATGGAGGATTTAATCCATATGTTAAATCACTGACTTCAAAAAGCATTCCTTGAGAGGGTACCCGAGCTGATGAAAAATGGGTCAAAAGAGTATGTTCCAACATATCATTTATGGGTGGAAGGTAAAGGGCTGGGATGAGAGAAATACAGAAAGACAGAGAGAGAGAGAGAGAGAGAGAGAGAGAGAGAGAGAGAGAGAGAAAGAGAGAGAAACAGAGACAGAGAGAGAGACAGAGACAGAGAGAGAGACAGAGACAGAGACAGGGAGGAAGCTTGAGGGAGTTTCATGAAGTCACTTGTGTATGTGAGATGTTCTAGAGCACCAGGGAACTCTTGAAATTTCATAGAATCTTTTCTCATTTCCAAAAGAACGTGTTTTTGAGACAGTATATAATATAGCTATTTGTTCTCTTGAACACATCTCCTCGGGGAAGAAAAAGAAGTTAAGAAAATGAGACCATTGTTTTTCAAAATTAGTGACAAACTTCAAAATAATTCCAAACAAACCTCACATAAAACATTTTCCCCCTACTGTGAATCCCATTTAAACTGTTTGGGTCAGCCTGTTTTAATGAGCCACATTCACACTGACACATCCACACACTTCAGACAAAGACGACTGTACCTCTAAACCCATTTAAAAATGATCGATGACTGTCAGCTTTGTGAAAGCAGCGCATGCGGTGGCTTGATAGCACCGAGTGAAAGCAATCTACAAGTGCAAGTCTGTTTCTTTTGGCAACGGAAGGAGTTGCTAATGGATTCATCATTTTCTGTTAAGCATGAATGTCAAACAAAAAAACATTTAGGGCTCTATTCAGCTGAATTTCCGGCTCGACGCTCGCCAGCCATGGAAGCCCTGGGACTTGGAACTTGTGCAGCCCAAGCCTGATTCTTGTTTCCAAAGTTCTGTGGGGCCAGTGCCACGGAACTTGGAACTGTGCCGAGGGCTCCTCTCCTCCTCCTCGCTTCGAGCCTGCCTCCCCCTCTTCTCCCACCTCAGGAAGCCAGTGCTCTGGCTTCCTAAATGAATGCCACCAGTGGATTGGAGGTGGACGCCAACTCTTAGGCCATCAGCTGACTCTGCCCCTGGGTCACACGGGAAGTCCACCAGTGCCACTCCGGAAGGAATGACGGGGTGAGCGTTTGTTGGGTTCAAAGGTTCTGGGAACTGTGTGTTGGAGTGGGCATTTCACCTCTCGTGGTCTGGGATCATAACCGCGTACACTGTGTTCTGTTGCAGTTTTATAAGCAAAAGCTACAAAAAATTAAAGTTAAAATGCATAGGTTCCAGAAATGCTATGTTCTTCTCTGAGTGGATTCGCGATGATTAGGGAAGGGGTCTGGTATTAGAACATTGCACTTTGGATGTGGTTGACCACCGAGGACTGTGATTTCTCCAAGAATGTGGCCTCTTTCACTGGACACACAGAAGACAGAGGCTGGACTCTGCTGGGCCCAAACTGATGAAAGCAGAGGTAGGGTGGGGTGACAAGTGGCTCAGACCCCGGGCCTCGCCTGTCAGACCAATCCAGCTCTGCTACCAGCTGCGTGACCTTGGGCGCACCTTTTAGCACCTCAGTACCCCAGTTCTCTCCTTTTACTGTTTTGTGGAATTACAGGCTCTTGCATGAAATTGGGTATGTAAACTGTAAATCACCACACACATATATTGTTATTAATTGAGCTATGTTAATTAATGAAGGGAATTAATAATAAAAACTAAGATGTAATGTAGAATGGTCTAATAGAGCTCAAAAGAAAAAAGAGACAGATTTTGACAATTCTGTTTTCTGTTGTCCTGTGATGTTGGAAAAAATCAGGATAGCCTTTAAAGTGGCACCGAGAAGGGATTTAGCTCAGTGGCCTAAGTGCCTGCCTGGCAAGTGCAAGGTCATGAGTTCAATCCCCAGTACCAATAAATAAATAAATAAAGTGGCACGGAGAGATTTATACCAATAACTAACTGTGTAAGTGTATTGTGCCATGGTTTGTTCCACATCCAGTCTCAGCCCTCCTTATGTCAACCCCACCGCCAATTGTTCCATTATCACCTCTTTACTGTTTTGCATTTCCCTGGCAAATATGTCTTCCGAATGAGCAGTTGAAATGCCAACATATGGGAGGATAGAGGTCAAGGTTTTATTTAGCAATCAGTATTTTCGCAGAGCATCACTGAATTAAGATACAGGATTGGTGCCCATGGGCTGAGAAGAAATAGGGTACCCAAGGAAGGAAAGGAAGCCCTAAAATCTGCTTTGTTTTCTTTGCAAGCATGCTCATGTCTCTCTTATCTCTAATATTCAGTGATATTGGGGAGACAACTGAAATTAGCTGTGAAAGGCGGACAGTACCTTATAAATAATAGGACATAAATATTCGTGATGACCTCAGCATAAGGGATAATGCCAGAACGTGGAAAGAAAGAAAGTAATGGTCTTAAAGCTTCAAGATATTTTAATCTAAACTATCAAATGTCACTTCTCTCAGGAGCCCTTCTTTAACTCCTTGAATTCAGTCAATCAAAGTAGGTATTTCAAACGTATATTTCTCACCATTTCATTTGTTTGCCTGTTTGTAACATATACATATTTATTGGGACTTTGGACACGCTTATGTCTATATTCAACCTCATACAGTGACCAGCACTTGGTAAGAACTGAGAAAATATTTGTTGAATTTAATAGTTATATATCTGGAAGATAAAGCATATTAAGTTATTCTCCTAATGCATCCAGGACTCAGTCTACCTAGGAATCAAAACTAATAATACTTTATTACAGGATGATATTAAGCTCTATAAAGGTTTAATCATATGGCTTTTAAAAATGCTTCTGCTTTGAGGATGCTTTAATCAGAGTGTTTTGTTGAAGCATTTAGCTAATGTTATTGCCCATATCTCTTAGAAATATAATTGAACCTCCCCAAGAATCATCTACCTGTGTATTATGTTATATTGGCAAAGCTACATCCCAAGTGTCACTTTAACCTGTAGAAATGATCAGATTCCTATTCCACAGGGCTGGTTTCAGTGAGGAATTTTCAGAATGATGAAACCAGATTTAGCTGGTAGCAATTATTGGTACATTTCAGATGAGCTCAGCGTGAAGAATAAGACTGAAGAAAGATTAAGTCTCAAATACTAAGGGAGAGGAAAAAAATGAAAAGAGACACCGAAAGGGCTTGAAAAGCAGGAAAGGACCGGTTATCTGCAGGAAGCTGGTATTCTTATGTGAGATGTGTGACCCAGGCTGGGTTAGAATATTATCTCTATGTGATCTGCAGAATTTCTCTCTTGACTGTAGCAACTGCAGAAGAGTGAATTAAAGTCTTAAGGAGAAAAATCAATAAAGGGGAAAAAAAGATAAAAGCAATATGGCTGGAGAGCGTTTCAAAAACCATATAAAAGTCTCTTAAATGGCCATGGAGGACCAACCAGTATTTATAAGGGTTTAACAGGAATATCTATAAGAATAGACTCATTGGTCTCCTTGGAGGAGCTAAAAGACTTCTGGGTGGCTTATGGCATTTAGCTGGTCTTTGTTTCACTCTCATGTGTGACACACAGAAACATAGATTGCATAAAAGACCACCTAAGATGACAAGAAATTCACGGGAGAGAGACTGTGAGGAAGTTGGGATACTGTTTTCATGATGCTGCGGATGGACTTTGAACTGCCCAAGACCCTGCCTGGACCCCCTTCTTCTGTATTTCCGAACTGGGAATTTCTGTGGACTTGATGCCAGAAATAGACAACACAGTCATTTAATAATAATAATGGTGATAGGGGCTGGGGAATTAGCTCAGCGGCATAAGTACCTGCCTTGCAAGCTCGAGGTCGTGGGTTCAATCCCCGGTACCAATAAAAATAATAATAATAATAATGGTGTTGATGATGATGATGATAATGTTTCTCTACTATAGCTTTAAAATTGATAGAATGACTTCTCCAAACACAAGTGGCATTCATTCCACACTGTCTCTAGGCCCAACCATTTCTTAATTTACATGAGAAAAGGGAAAGTGTTGATGAAAAAGTCAACAGAATGTGGGAAGGATGGGTAGAATATTCCCACGAGTTCAGCATGCCAAATAAATTCTGGATTTTAGGGATCTAAAGTTGAAAATTATCAAAGAAAAACACAGATAAGAACCCTCCCTCCAATCCAAGAAATATACATGGAGAGCATTTGATAGTGCATTCATCTATTCATCTACCCCTTAATTGATTCATCTCAGCAATTCTTTCTCGAGTTCTCATCGTGTCTTAAGTACTCTTTTTGCTACTTAGAAACTTTCAGAAGTGAAATTATGGCAATACAACCATGAATATTCTTAGGAAGAAAAAAAAAGTGCATGTTTTAGGAAAGCCTAAAGTAAAACTTCACAGAATTCAGATTTTAAAGCATGTATTCAGAGTAGAAAAAGCATGTGGGCATGAAACTGTGAAACAGGGGCTGAGAAGTGGAAGGCTGGGGGTGAGAGGAAGGAACCCAGGCTCAGGAGGTTTAATAAGGGTGTGCACTTGGATTCCAAAAGAGGTGCTCTCAGCCCGAATGCCAGGGTGATTTCATTAATGTGCTAAGGAGGATAGAACAGAAATTCAAAGCCTGCTCTCTACCTCTCCTTACCTTTTTTCTGTTCCCAGATGTCTTCACCCAAGTCATACTGGAGGTAAGAGACTCAAGTATCACTCCTGGGCTCTCTGGGACCCTGGAGGCCCTGGTGGACCACACTGGAGCTCACAAGGCCTCTCCTCTCTCGTGTGCCATGCAGTGCTTTGAGGACCAAGTGCTGCTTGTGACCAGCTTGGCTCTCTGATCTGCCCTTGGTGCATGGCTTCCCTGTGGGTGGGTCTAAATATACCTGGCCTCCCGCAGGGTTCTTGGAAGGATAAAGTGAGTTAATTTATATTGGTAGCTCTGATATAGGGAGGCTCCTATTATACCCACTGTAACCTCCTTAGGGCGAGGAAGGTCCTGGGGAACTGAGGAGAAATCTCTTCCCTGGACTGGGGATCCGTGCTCACCCCTCTGCCCGCTTTACCAGAGAAGAAGGTGGCGGGTGGCCCAGAGGCTCCCCAGGCCTGTGATTTACAAACTGCTCAGCCACTACTTAGGGCTGAGACTTTTCCTCCAGTCTGGTTTTGTTTGTTTGTTTGTTTTTCTTTTTCAGTGTGAGTGGTCTTCTCAATCAAAGGTTTGATAAGTCCTGGGGGATGGTTTTGGAAATCCACAAATTTGGGCCTCGTGCTGGGAATCCAATGGGTCAGTTCAGGTGGGGCCTCAGCACCCTTATCTTAAAAACCTCTACTAGGGATTCCAGTGGCAACTGCTTGTTACCAGTGCTCCTGGATCTCCACTGCCTTCTGAATTTGTCATTCTGAGACAGTCTGACACCAGTGAAAAAATAATAGACATGAAATGTGGTTTGGCCAGCTCGGGAGTACGGATTTGTATTAGTTTTCTAGGGCTCCCTAACTGACCTGATGGCTCTAACAGCAGGAATTTATTTTCTTCCTTGTTTGGAAGCTGGAAGCTCAAGGCGAAGCTGTGGCACTGCTGGTTTCCCTCCGTCCTTTCTCCTTGGCTCACAGACAGTCTCCTTACCACATCCTTGCAGGAATTTTTTCTTGTGCACATGCATCCCTGGTGTGGCCCTTCGTGTGTCCAAATTTCCTCCTCGTATGAGGACACCAGGCAGTTTGGATTAGGGCCCATCTTATCAGCCTCATTTTAATTTAATAGCCTCTTAAAAAAAATCTCCAAACGCGGTCACATTCTGAAGAACTGGGTGGAACTTCAGTATTTTAATGAGGTGGAACTTCAGTATTTTAATGATGTAGAAGGGACACAATTTGACCTATAATAACTTTGAAATCCTTAAAATGGTGGTCGCTATAAGGAATTCTTTTCCAGAGAGAGACAGCTTTGGTGCTTGCAAGTGACCCGCCTGACAGGAATCTCACTGCGCTGTAAGGCTCTCCGCCTGTCTCTGGCTGAGCTGGGGAAGCTGCCCCAGGGCCACGCCCTGTCTGCCCCTGCACTCTGGAGAGGGCCACAGTAGAACTGAAGAGATGTTCTCAGGGAATCTTTGGGGTTCAGTAGCAATGTGTGTCTGCATCCTTTGAGGACAAGATGAAACAATAAGATGGAGTTTAGACTTTCTTTAAATAAGAAACAGATCATGGACCATCTACTGGCCTGTATTTTACAGGCCATCATGGATTCACAGAATCCATCACCCCTGGGAGGGACCAACTTGTTAGTGAGCTCATGGGAAAAACCCCGAAAAAACAAACCAAACCAATAACAACAAAAAACAGCAACAACGAAAATCTAACACAAAGGATTCCTGTAAATCTGGGCTGAGATTGCATGTGAATGAGGGTAGGGACAAGTGACAGTGGAAAAGGCATTACTGCCTTTAGGTTTCCCCTGTCTCTATTCACAGGCTAAAGGGGCCTGAGAGAATCCAACTATTTCTCACATTAGAAAAAAATAGGAGGAAATAATCTAAAACAAAAATCAAATGGTCATCACTGAGAGGCTACATTAGGAAAATTATTTTAAGCTCATATAAATACAATATTATGTGGCTTAATCATATATATTGCAGAAAGATTCTTGAAAAATATTCATGTTATAGTGCTAAATTAAAAAGAATTATAAGTATAGAATAATGGCTTTTTGGTTAATATAAATTATCAATTACCTATTTAAAATGCAAAGTGCGTGCATAATAAGTAGTGGTTATCTTTAGATGAGACTTGAACTACTTTTTTGTAGGGATTTTTTCAGGTTTTTTGTATTGTGCATGTAAGTTATTTATAAAACTTGAGTTTTAAGAGAGCTTAATAAAAGAAAAACCAGCCCTGCTAAAATAGTATCCAAATCAATACCCGTTATTATACGGCCTGTGTGATTTGAGAAGGACTGTTTTCTTTCTTTTTGAAATTGTCTTTCCTACTTTTTTCATTAAAATATCCATTTGAATAAGATAGCAAAGATAGCGGATGAAATTTAAAACGCATCTCCTTCGGAAAAGAGAAACTTGGTAACCATAGGCTAGTGCTATTGTTGCAAACGTTTATCTCGCTGAGATTCAAAAGTCTGGGATCAACTGCAGTAAATATTTCATAATTTACTGCAAAACTCTCACACATACATCTGAAACCCCTGTGGTAAGGGTCCTTCCTTCTTTTCTGCACACTGGCCTGTTATAGGTATTGCAGTTCAAGTACACTATCATACTTACTTGTACCGGCCAAAAGCGACCGTCCAGAGGTTTTGACAATATGCCCACCGATACGGTTTAGATTTAAGATGACTCTCAGAAGTCTCATGTGTTTACAGTTGGAGCTTTTGGAAGGTAATTGGATCTCGAGGTGTTAAATTGTTACTAGATTAATCCATTGCTGAGTTCATAGCTGAAAGTACTATTAAGAGGTGGGGCCGGGTTGGAAGAGGTGAGTCTCTGAGGGCCTGACCTGGAAAGGTATATTCTCTATTAAAATTAATTTTATTGGTATGCTTTTGATATATATAATAATCATATTCATCCTAGGGAATTTGTATCTGTACATAGTACATCTTGATTCTTCTTTTTTTCCCTCATTCCCCTCCAGATCCCCTCAATCTGGAGGGTAAACTCTCTCTGCTTGTGCCCAGGGTTGAGAAGCTTCCTGCTACCTGGCCCTTCTGCCATGTGGTTTCTGCTGTGGAGCCGCCGACCACAGATGGCGACTGCTAAAGCTCTGAGTCAAGCGAATCTCTCCTGATTCAATTTGCAGGGGTCAGGAAATTTGTCCCGGCAACAGGAAAGTGGCGCTAGTCACTTTTTACTATTTCACTAAAACCCACTGACCTCTCCCATCACCTGTGCTAGATGATCAGAGCAATTTACTACAGAATACTCTTCATGTTCCATGTGCATGTTTTCATATATATGCATACATATACAAATACCTACTTTTGTATTTATGCATGTTCAATATACATAATGCCTTCTTTTAAATTATCCAATTTTGCACTTCACATATTCATGCAAGGTATATTATAATATGTATGCAAGGTTTTTAACTATAACTGTTCTGTCATGCAGAGTGGACCAGAACTACCTTCCATAACTTGAGCTTATGTTTGAAGTATATAACTCAAGTCTCAAATTCCTAAAAGAACCATCATATCTTTTTGTTTAAGAATTTTTTTACCTAGGTTCCATTGTTTCTCTTGTTAGTCTAAAAAAAAGACCATTTTAAATCTAAGCCTTCAATATATACATGGTTTTCCTTGGCTCCTGTATTTTTTTAATAATATGAAATGAGATGATGCATAAGTGATTAATTAAGGCTGGATTCTTTAGGAAGAAGTAACTTATTCTTTTGGAATATATTATGAAAAAATAAATCATAAATATGATTAATTGAAATGCTGGTTAGGGTCTTTATAATTATACCAAATGTTCCAGAGAGAATTTTAAGTCATAGTAACTTGATATGCTGCATAGAAATCACATACCTATATGTATTTCAAAATACATGTATTGAATTCTTAACCCAGCATTTACTGAGTGCACTGAAAGCTTAATCAAATAGTCCCACAAAGGCCACACATTCCACCGGCAGGCAGGTTTACCCAGTGGGGAAGGGAGAACTGCAGGAAGGTAAAGCAGACTCTGAAAGGTGTGCTTGAGGCCAATGAAAATAGACTCATTAGCTTCATTAACTCTCGCTCCGATGGAGTAAGGTTCACCTCCCGGAGTCTCATCTAAGAGGTAGTTTGTTTGTTCATTTTTTTTGAATGAGGGGATGGCAAGTGATAATTCCCTGAGGTTTGTCTTCCCCTGATATATGTAATATTTTACTGTGAGTTGAGTGGAGAAGAAAACATCTTCACTAAGAGCATTCCACCTTTATTTTTTTGTTCAGCTACACTATGCTTTTCTCTCAGATTTATGTAAATTAGAAATTTCTTTTCCTTTTCAAATTCACTCCTTTTCAATGAATAAATGAATGTGAATAATAACATTTTAAATTTTTAGAACTTATAGTGAAGAATTTCAACTATAAACAAGTTAATAAAGTAACAAAAGGAATTCCCTAGTGTCCATTAAACTCTTTATCAGTTTATGACTAATCTTGTTTTATCTCCACTTGTTTCAACTTCTTGGTTGATTCTTTCAAAGCAAATTCAGATATCCTACTGTTTTACCTGTAAATATTATAACATATAACAAAAATAAAGGCTCTTCTTTTAAATGTAACCATAACATCACACCAATATTAATAATATCATTGATATCTAGTTAAAAATGTCAAACTTTTGCATATGCATAGTTGGTCTAAAACATAATCCAAATAAGGTTCATAAATTGAACTAATTCATGTGTTTCTTAAGGTTCAATTAATCTCTATGTTCTCTGTCTTCTTTCTTTTCATTTTATTTGTTAAACTTTTTCCTGGAGAGTTTTTCATCTGTGAATTTTGCTACTTTTATTTCTTTGGAATTGCTTAAGATGTTTCCTTGTTCCTTCCCCTGCACATCAGTAGTTTGGCACAGAGGTTTGATCAGATACAAGTTTGGCTCTTTTTCCAAGAAGAATATTTCATAAGCGGCACTGTGTATATCCATCAGGAGACATATAATGTCTGGTTGTCTCTCTTTTTGAGATGTTAATAGCTATTAATGATCATTGCCAGATCCATTAATTCATTAAAAGCATCAGAAATACGATTCTATTATTCCTTTTTCATTTACTAGCTTGAATACTTCTCTAAAGAAACATTCTTTATCAAGTATTTATTTACCTTGAGGTATATATAGGTCATATAATTAAGGTAGAATAAATGCTTAATTCTTTCCCTGTATTAACCAGTTTTCAGAATAATGAGTTAGATCTCTGACATTTTCCAAGAGGAATAGATGCATTTTTAAAAGCATTATTACCAAATCATGAATTTACAGATATTGGATGCATTTTAATTCATTTTGAATATTATTATACTGCCCCTCAGGTTAACTGGCCCAAGTATCTTAGGTGACCATCGAGATGGTAAGGGTGTCTGTTATTTTCACTTGGTCCATTGCTTTTCAGCAAACAGAACGAAGGTATAAATGTATATTTCACACTACCTTAGGTTTAAAATCAACATTATTTTTTTGTACTCTTCATTTGGATTCTTTTTTTCTGCACAAAAATTCCTGAGTCTGAGTAGTACTAATATAATAAATTATTTGCTTTATCCTACAACAAATATATAACTGAATCAGAATAATAACAAAACTATTGCTGACAGCATGATTACTGAAATGGTTTTAAGTTTGCTCTTCTTTGGTCTTTAGATTGTTTTTCACCAGAGATGAATATTCAAAGTACTACACTTGAAATTTCTTGGAATATTTTTCTTCTGTGTAGTTATGCAGCCAGATTAGACAAATAGCTAGTATAACACACACACACACACACACACACACACACCCTCTTTATTGCCAGCCGTTACACTCTGGGCGTGATTCCATAGTACTGAGTAGACATGCTTTACACTCCTTTTTGATACTTTGCTGTGTGGATGTGTCATTTCCTTATCTCTTCCTTGTTGATCTTGGTTGTTGGCTGTAGTTTGCATTTACAAATGCTTTCACAAACCATCTCAGTGAATAGTTTTGTGCATGCTGTGTTTGAAGGCCTATGTATCTTTCTAGTGCATATTTGTGATAGATTTTAGGATTTTTGTATCAAAGACTAAATGCATGAGAGTTTTTATTGCCGAACTCCTTTACCTAGAGTTTGCACCATTTTTATACCCACGAGTAAATACGAAAAAGCTTTGCCACAGCTTCAACCAAATATTATGTTGTCCAACATCTCAGAGTAGATTAAAGTGGCATTCCTCTTGTTTGTTGTATGACTAAGGTCAGTTGTATTTCTTTCTGATAGAAGTGTTTGCTGTTATCTTTAGTCCATCTTTTTTTTTTTTTTTACAGAATGTTATGTCTTTGGCTCATCAATTTTTGTAAGCATTTTATAGACTGGATTCATCTTTTGAGATGAGACACAACTATTTTATTCATGTTATTATTTTGTTTATAGTGGTTGTTAAATTTTGTTATTCAATTTTTAAAAATTGTGTATTATTATGGGCTGAGAGTTTAGCTCAGTGACATAAGCGCCTGCCTGGCAAACGCGACTTGGTGAGTTCAATTCCTAGTGCCAAAAAAAAAAAAAAGAAAAAAGAAAAAGTGTATTATTAAGTGCATCACTTTCTCTCCCTTTTTCTTTTGGATTATAAGTTATCCTATGGAGAGTAGTCACCTTCCCAGACTAAACAAAAATTCTCCAGTTTCTAAATCTTATTTCTAGGACTTACGTGGTTTCATTACATTATAATAGTAATTTCCAGTACACCTGAATTTACTTATATTGTGGTACGAAAAAAGGTCTAATATTTTCTTCTCCTTTGTGACTATTTATCAATATGTTTTTTAAGAAAGTGCATCTTGCAAGCACAACTACAAAGACACTCAGCCACCTGATGTTTGATAAAGGGGCTAAATATGTCCACTGGAAGAAGGATAGTCTCTTTAATAAATGGTGTTGGAAAAATTGGCTCTCTACATGCCGAAGACTGAAACTAGATCCATGCATATCACCATGCACAAAACTAAAGTCTAAATGGATCAAAGACCTCAATATTAAAACAGAAACACTTAATCTACTGGAAGACAAGGTAGGTAGAAGTCTTGGAGACATAGGGGTAGGCAGAGAATTCATGAACCAAACGCAAACTGCACGGGAAACACTTCAAAGAATCAACAAATAGGATCTCACATTATTGAAAAGTTTCTGCACTTCAAAGGAAATCACCAACAGAGTGAAAAGAAAACCAACAGAGTGGGAAAAAATTTTAACCAGCAACCCCTCAGACAAAGGACTTGTGTCCAGAATATATAAAAAATTGAAAAACATCAAGCCCCCCAAATTCAACGGCCCTCTCCAAAAATGGGCATCTGAGATGAACACACAGTTCTCAGAGAAAGATATACAAATGGCAAATGAATACATGAAGAAATGTTCGCTATCACTGGTCATTCGAGAAATGCAAATTAAAACAGCATTGAGATTCCACCTTACACTGGAAAGAATAGCTGCCATCAAGAAATCAACTGATAACAAATGTTGGCGAGGCTGTGGGGAAAAAGGAACACTGCTCCACTGTTGGTGGGAATGTAGACTGGTGCAACCATTATGGAAATCCATATGGAGAATTCTCAGAAGACTAGGAATGGAAGCCCCATTCAATCCAGCTATTCCCCTCCTGGGTATTTTCCCCGAAGAATTGAAAAGTTCTTATCACAGCAATATATGTGCACCCATGTTCATATTTAGCTGCACAATTTGTGATAGCTAAATCCTGGAAACAACCAAGATGCCCATCAACTGCAGAGTGGATGAAAAAGATGTGGCATTTTTATACAATGGAATATTACTCAGCTATAT
>PVLA01004617.1:41855-141750 GCA_004027455.1 Hydrochoerus hydrochaeris
GGCAAATGGAGACAACTTGAGACTATCCTCATTAGTGAAATAAATAAGAATCATATTTATAAATATCATATTGTGTCTCTAGTGTAAAAAGTAAATAAGAACTACAAGTGTAATAAAACCAAAATGTGTAATTGCTATTGTAAAAAAGAGAGGAAAAGAAAGTGCTCTAAGGGATATAACTGCATGTATGTTTGAGTGTCTAAAATAGATGACCATATTGCTGAATCTTTGTGGGATCTTTGAGCAAAACTGTTTGTATTCTGACTGTTTGAATATTTACTATGTACCCTTTAACTTTGTAACTTGAACAACTACATCCAGGATGACAGTACATAATTTATAAATTACTGATTTCTTAGTGGGGCTTTTTCTCATTCTCCTTTTTCTTTCTTTCTTTTAGAATTCTGTATTGTTGCTACCTTTTTTCTGTTTAAATAAAATTTTAAAATGTATAATTGCTATTGTAAAAGAAGAGGAAATAGGAAGTGCTATAAAAGCTATAGCTGCATGTATGTTTAGGTGTGTGGGATTGATAACCATATTTCTAAGTTCTTGTTGGATTGTTGGACAGATCTGTTTGCACTCCCACTGCTTGAGTGTCCACTTTGTGTGCTTTAATTCTGTAACTTGAATAACTATTTCTAAAAGAACAGTATGTAATGTATCAACTAGTGATTTCTTACTATTTTTCTTCTTCTCTTGAAATTCTGTAATATTTCTACCTTTTTCCTGTTTTTTTCTCTTTAAATAAAAAAAACATATAAAAAAAAATAAAGTGCATCTTTTCTTCATTGATCTGAAGAGCTGCCTTTTTCATGTGCGTTTCTAATCAGGTTGTTGGTTCTCTTTTCTCCTCTGCTGCATTGGTCAGTCTGTCTGTTGATGCTGTAGTGGTTTTCTTGGTGAATCCTCAGCTGCATTTTGATACGCAGTGAGGCTAGACTGCCATCCCTGCTCCCCTTCCACAGCCCTGTTTCTCGTCTTTTTCAGGGTTTCCTTGGTTATTGTTCTCCAGATAAGTTTCTAGAAAAAGTCTGATGGTATTTCCATTAAAATCACATTGCATTTCAATATTGTATATAGAGAGAAATGACATCTTTAGAATGCTGAGTTTTGCAACCCCGAAACAAGTATATCTTTCTATTTCTTCAAATTCTTTTTCTTTTGGGTTGTTTTATAATTTTTCATATATAGATTTTGGACATTTGCTGTCAAGTCTATACTTAGACCTTTCTTTCTTTTTTTCTTTAACTCTCATATAAAGAATTTTTGCTTACATACCCCTGCATTTGTATAGATGAAAACTATTAATCTTTGCACAATAATTTTGTAACTTGCTACTTGGCTAAATTCTGTCATTATCCGATAAAGCCTTTTTACTTATTCTCTTCAAAGCAAACACATCTGGGCAACTCCAATACATGTCAAGAAATTGAATGTTCCTGAAAAAACAACATCCAGAACTCCTGATCACTATAGCTTCTTTATTCCTAAGAGGCATTTGACTTCCAAAGGTACAGATTCATTTCCCATGTTTGCCTATTTTGGGTCTGGCTTCTTTCACTGTTTATCTGTAAGATTCTTCTATCTTACTCCGTGTAATGAGTGCATTCATTTTAATTGCTGAATAAACACACTACGATTTAATAATTCTTCCATTGTCTCCTAATATATGGATTGCTCCAATTGGTATCAATTAATCACAATGCTACTGTGAACATTCTTACCCAGATTTCTGGTGCATATGTAAGTATTCCTGTGTGACACATACCTAAGCAGCAATTTGCTGGCCAATGTATCATGCTGGGTGTTCAGCCTTGTTCAGTGTTTCCCACAATAGGTCTGAGTGTCTCTATTGCTCCATGTTCTTATTAAACTTGATATTATCAACCTTCTTAAACTTAACCGTTACAGTTCTAGGTTCACACTTTATTGATGACCAAAGAGCATCTTTTCACATATTTTATTAAATATTTGGATATGATCCTTTATGAAAAGCTTGTTCAAGTTTGCCCATGTTTCCTGGGTATTTTCTATCTCTTTATTATTGATTTAAAGAGGTTTTTTTATATATTCTGGATCTTTGTCAGATGTAAGTCCTATAAATATAGACTCCTATACTGTATCTTACATTTTAACTCTTGATGATTGGAGGTTCATTTTTGTACCAAATTTATACTCTATCCATAATTGATAATAAAATTTGAAACAGCAAAAGTCATCAATCAGCCTTCTTTGACAGTTCTTTGTATACGATGCAAGGTGTTCATGAGAATAGTTTACAGCATTTCCTAATCAAACTTGCTTGTCTGCCTAACCCAAACCAAACATTAATGGAGGACAGGAGGTTTGGCACTAATTATTGAGGGGAAAAGGGGCAGGAAACAGGAAAGCATGTGTCAGAGTTGCCTGGAATGGATTGTGAACTAGGCTGATGAACTCCTGCAGTGCGACCAGCCCGTTAATCTACCCGTGTGGCAGCTCACGTTAGCTGAGATCACCTGAAATACTTGGGGAGGGGGCACCAGGTGAAAACAGTAATACCTGAATTTCTACTTTCATCTTTTTTCTAAAACAAACTATCTTCTTTTGTTCAAGGTCAAAGCATGTGTAGCACCAGATTTCCCTCCCACTTATGTAAAATAGGATAAAACTGAATGCAAATGAATATGAGAAAGTGTTCAAAGGTTAGAGTGTATAAATACATTAGTCCAAAAAATAAAACAGTGGTAAGTAAATTGGCTTTTTCTAACTCCCAAGAGAAGTCAAAGAGAAAATGGAAGAGTCTTCTAGCAGTCACAATTCAGAAAAGACTTAGCTTAATAAACATCATTTAATTTTTTCTGTACTTATTACTATGGAAAACACTCAAAAACACAAACAAAGAAATCCCCAAAACTATATTCATTCTTATTTTTATGAGTGTATATGTGTGATACATAAAAATTACATTCATCTTGGGGGTTGGTATATATACATACTGTATCTTGATTTAAGAAAACATCAGAGGAGGGGCTGGGGATTTAGCTCAGTGGCATAAGCACCTGCCTTGCAAACGTGCAGTCATGAGTTTGATCCCTGGTACCGATAAAAAAAAAAATCAGAGGAGAATAAAATATGATCAGAGGCTCTTAATTTTTATGTAGTATAGTTTATTATTGTCCCCCTGTATAGTTAGTGCTTCTTACATTATTTGGAAAATACTTGCTTATGACAAGATTATGAAGGTATTTTCCTGTGTCACATCTACAAGTTTAATTGTTTTATTTTTTAGATTTGCAAGCCGTCTAGTAGTCTATAATGTGGGAATTGAGACTCATTTTTCCTGAATGAGTAGTTGATTGATCCACCAATAGGTATTGACAGTTTTTCTTACTCATGATGACACAGTGCCACCTCTGTCACAAATCAGGTGTCTCTGTCACAGTCTACCTGTAGTCCCTCTTAGATTTCACCTTCTGTTCACCTAAGCTAGTATTCGTGTCATTCTGTCTTAACTGGTGCAGTCTGATATCCAGGGGTCTAGTGTCGGAATATATTCTTCACAGCTACCTTGTTTAGTCTTGGCTCTGTGCATTTTCCAAGCATAAATTACAGCTCAGTGGCACAGAGCCTGCCTGGCAAACATGAGGTCATGAGTTCAATTCCTGGTACCAAAACCAAAACCAAAACGTAAATTTTTGAAACGTGTCAATCTTCCATCCCCCACCCTGCCAAAAGACTTGTTAAAATCTTCTAATTGATTTGTGGGAGAATTGATTATGTTTGCAGCTCATTGTCTTCCAATCTAAGAAAAAGTATCTCCTGTCATTTATTAGGAATTTCACAATCTCTTTCAATCATGCTTTAAGTTTCTCTGGCTGAAGTTTTGTATATATTTTATAAAGTTTATTATTAAGTTTAAAAATTTCTGATGCTAGTATGAATGCTATTTTAAAATTTAGATTTCTAATATTTATACTTACACATAAAATATGACTTTTATAAATTGAACTTGTATTGATATCCTGCTAAATTCATTTACAAAATATAGGTGTTTTCTCAATTATTTTGTTTTTTTTTAATGCATAATCATTCATTTGCAAATAAGGGCATTGCTTTATTGTCTTGCTAGAATCTCTAACACTAGATTGAATACAAGTGGTGTAACAGGCATCTCTGTCTCATTCTAAGTCTCACAGGAATGGTTTAGTATGTCATCATAAGTACTAGCTTTATAGCAGAGTTTTCATTTTAACATCTTTTATCAGATTCAGGACACTTCTACTATTTCTAGTTTTCAAGCATTTTTTAAATTAATGAAGGGACAGATAATACATTTTGTCAAATTCTTTTTCTGTGATGATAAATAATTATATGATCTTTTATCCTAATTTTTAATGGAATGAATTACATGTATTGATTTCTTTTATTTAAATTGAAATATACAAGTGAACACACACAAATATTAAGTGTATCAAATGATGAATTTTTGTTTTTTATATACCTAAGTAACTACAATTTAGATAAAAATTTAGACTATTTTCATCCACTAGAAAAATTCTTTGTGCCCATTTCTGGCTAATAGGCAGAGATAACCACTTGTGTAATCTTTGTGACCTTGGATTAGTTTTGTTATTAGCATTATATGAATAAAGTCACAGAGTTGTACTGTAGTGTCTGACTTCTGTTCGATAGAACGATCTTTTTTTTTTTTCATACCAGAGATTGAACCCATGACCTGGTGCTTATCAGGCAGGCACTTGTGCCTCTGAGCTATCCCTGGCCCCTAATAAAACATTCTTGACCCCAGTGTTTTTGTTTTTCTTTTTGTCTTTTTGACAAAGGATCTTGCTGTGTAGTTCAGTTGATCTCACTTTGTAGCCCAGGCTGGCCTTAAACTTGCAGTGATCCTCCTGCCTCAGCCTCCCAGTGTTGGGATCACAGGTGAACACCAGACCCGAGTGTTGTGTGACAATCTGTGTTTTAATTTCTAGGTGAAAGATTCTTTTTTCATTGTTGCTGTTAATTTTAGCTTCACCGAGTCTTACGGAATGTTGCTGCATTATTTTTTCTTTTTGGAATGCACTGAATTTCAGGTCTAGAAATATTTTTTGACAGAGTGAAGCAGATTAATTCTAACAGACTGGTCTTAGAAGGGTTTGCAGGGATCCTTGGTAGGCATCACAGCCTGCCTGTAAAGCAGGGAGTAAACTAGGAAGGTGAGCTTTGATCATTGCTTTCAGTACCAGAGTTGAATGTTATTGCTACACTGGAAACCCAGCATACATATTTTAGTTTTAGGATTGAACTGAAGTTTTGCTTCTTGAGCTGCTGTTACATAACGGAGAGATCAAGGGCTTTGAAAATCCAGTTCTGCCCTTCACTGGCTTTAATGTTCATTTGCTTAGGGCTACTTATGTCAATTTTCTTATCACTAAAGTGGAAATAATAGCAACTATTTAATATTGTTTTTTGTGACAAGTGAATGGAATAACTCGTACATGCATCTGGTAAGTGGAGTTGGGCACTTAATAAATAGCAGCTGTGGCTGTGGCTGTTATTAGCTTTAAATGAGCTTAGGTCATGAGCTATTCATAGGACGCAGGAGAACATGACATGTAGTTCTAGACGGACTAAGCAGTCACTGAATCTGAATCAAGATTCACCAATCAAGCTATATTTCTCTGGATTGAAATATTGTCTTCCATTCAGATCCAAATCCTCCAGAAAAAAACATCACGGTAAACCATAACAAACCCTTGAGTTACAATGTTGGGTGATTCTCTGTCATTCGATTTGATAACCAGCAAAGGCAGATGCTGGAAGACTGAGAGAAAAAGGTCTCTGTGAAAGACAAGGAAGAAAGGCAGGAAATACAAATTCAAAAGATGACCAAAGTTTATTTTCTTCATTATTTTGTTCAGTGACAGACCCTGCAAAGACACAAGTGGAAGACAGGACTCAGTTTCCTATCACTAAGGCCCTGAGAGGTGCTGCTCCCTGAGACCAAAGCTTCTGCCTCTGGATTTTGCCTTCCTTTACCCAGTGACCCACCGTGACTCCATCCCTTCTCTTCCTTGGGACTTTTAGTTGGTCCTCTTGGCTTATAGCCAGACCTGAGTGCTCATACAGCTTCATAAATGATGATCTTCTGGTTTGAGAAGGAGGCAGATTTTGGTGAGGTAGAGATCTGTGCAGTGGTGGGAAAGGATATGTAGATGTGCCATAAGGAAACTCTTACCTGTAACATTCTAGTACTCCTCAAGGTCACAGAGAGCAAGTTGCTTGCAGTCCATTGTGAAGAGAAGGCTTTCTTCTCTCCTGTGGCAATTGCAGTGTGGACTGACCGGTTGAGATAATAACAGTGTGTTCCCAGGATGATTGATGGGGTGACAGCACCAGGCTCCACAAGAAGCCCATTGCAAACCTTGGAACTTTACTGGGACTGTTGACAACCACTTTTTCTATTTGACTCATATTGCAATCACCTGAGAAGCATGTTGTCCAAAATCCAAACACAGTCAAGCAGAATTAATGGACCAGAGGCAGTAATGAGTAGGCATTATTTGTTGACAGGTTAAAAAAAAAAGTCAAATTAAAAAAAAAGGTCAGCCAGGGAGAATAAGTTATGATTGTTGAGAAACCTGATTATGTTTAAGTTTTAACATGTTCAGCTGGTTTTGAATGTCTATTTATGTTATTATTCACCATCTCCAGATCATTTCTGCAGTACTTGGTCATGATGAATCTTTTCTAGGTTTTAAACTTTCTCAGAAAAAAAATCACACACAATCATTCATGTGCACACATATGCTTGTATTTGGTGATTTTTCATATTAATTTTATAGTATGCTTATAGATGGAACCAGTTGGGGTTTTGGCCAGGTGTGATCCCTCCTCTACGAGTTGCCAAAGTCTTAACAGCTTAGTATGGCTGAAAAGTCCAGGTCCAAAGTCTCCTCTGATACTCAAGGCAAAGTCTTAACTGTGAGCCCCTGTAAAAATACAAAACAAAAACCAAAGCCAAGTGTTTCCAATATTAATGACACAGATTGTACATTCCAGTACAGAAGGCCGTAATGAGAGAACACAAAAGAACTGGACTGAAGAAAACCCAAAATCAGCAGGGGAAACATTGGAGTCCTATAGCTCCATGCCTGGCATCCAGGGCAGGTTGTGGTAAAATGTAAACTCCAAAGGGCTTGGGCAGCCTTTCCCTTATGGCTCTGCTGGTTGCACCCTCATGGCCTCTGTCTTGGACTGGTTTAGCTCATGGCCTGTGGCTTTTCTCAGCTGACATTCCATATTTATGGCAGCTCCAATTTTGGGGGGATATCCATTCTTCAACTTCACAGTCATAGGTTTAAGCATTGATCTCTCAGAGGTTTGAGGTAGTGACCCTATTATAAATATTTTTCTGGTTTCTAAGGCCTTCTGAAATTTGCATGGAAGCCTCTATGACCCCATAACTCTTGCATTCTGTGTATCTCAATGCCCATGTAATGCCAAGGTCTCCTGCCAGCTTGAGGGGTAGCCTGGTCCCTGCGGATCACAGTTGTGGCAGTTTCTGAGTACCAGAATGGCTAAATGCAGGGAAACACTTCCCTCGCTGTCTCTGAATGAACAAGATGCCCTGAGGCTCTCTTTGCAAAGCAGTATTTCCAAGGAATTTATCCTTTTATGTCCCTGATCTGATCATTACACATCATATTCAAGTATTGAGACATCACACTGTACCTCATCAAGATGTACCAATACTGTGTGTCAATTAATGTTTTTAATTTAAAAAGAAGAAGTCAAAACCTAGATGATTGGTATATTCCCTTTCTAAAGGTAGAGCCACACAGAAAATAGATTGCTTGCTGAAGAGTCAGAACAAGGAAATGATTATTAACAGATGTTTAAACAAATGAAGCAAAACCAACTTGAGATATCTTTCTAATATAGGTAGTAACCTTGCTAACCAAACCAAAGACCAGGTACTCCTAAATCCTACAGCTGAACCCATCCTAAATCAGTGACAGCATGTGTAGACATCACCAGAGTCTCTCTTTTTAGGTCTTTTCTACCATGTGGTTGAAAATTCCCTCTTCCTAGCCATTATATAGTTCGGAACAGAATTGCAGGGTCAAATAGCACTCAATTTCTGTAAGTAACACCAAGTTATTTTCCAAAATGAATGCATCAGTTTATATATATTCTATCAGCAGTGTGAGTGTGCTTTTTGCTTCACATTCTAGACAATGGAGGCATTTAAAAAATTTTTTGACTGATATTTGTAAGGTGATATCTTGTGGTTTTAACTTATAGCTTCATGATTAGCATTGATAAGATGCTTCTTATCTGTTTCTTTTGAAATTTGGGTTTCTCATTAACCAGTTCATATGGTGAGTTACAATAAGACATTTTCATATGTTTAGCTTATATTGTATTCAATGAATCATGAAATAGTATCTTTTAAACAAATTGCTAGATTTGCTTTGATGACATTTCATTTAGGGTTTCTACACTGAGGTTTGAAGTAAGCTCAGCCTACAGTTTAACCCTTCTGTTTGTGCTCATCCTATCTCTTCTTGTACCATCTCTCCCCACCAAGAACCTAGTTTTTCTCTATTGCATGATAGAAGGGTAATATTTTTTGGAGAGTTTAAACAGTTGATTTTTCTCTCATTTTTAAAATAACTATTCAGTCACCACCCTGGTAAGTGGCTGTGGCCTGGCAAGTTGTGGGTGCCCCAAGGCGAGAACCATCAGCGTTTCCTGAGATCTGTGCCATGTTGAAACTTAGGGTGCTGGGAAACCAAGCAACTAGCTCACCGCCCTGGTAAGCTACTGTGAGCCTACTGGTGGGTGGGCTGAGATTCAAACATCCATCCTCCCACCCCTTTAGCAAGTGGGAGCCAGAGATCTGAGCATCTCTTGGGAGGTTGACTATATGCAATATAGCAAATAAGGGGGATTTCTTTCTACCATCTCTTTGAAGGCAAATATTTTTATCACTGTTTTGCTTTGTTCTGATTAATGGTATTTCTCTATTCAGTATTCTGTTTTGATAAGTTCTATAATGTTCTGTATTTCCTTTGATTTTGCTATACCTGATTGAAAGAACAACTATTGTGAAGAAAATGAGATACATTATGGTACCTGTTACTGTCATCCTGGTAACCTGCTGTGAAGTTCTGTACCAATTTCATTACACTGTCTCAGTTGGCTTTGTTCCGTCTTGTTCTGTGGTATTTTACTAATTTTTTAAAAAATTTTTTTAAGTAAATAAATAAATATTCAGATTTTCAACAATTGTTCAGTCAGTTTTGATCATCTGTTTCTGGGCTGGAGGTTTAGCTCTGTGGCTTAAGTGCCTGCCTGGCAAGTGCAAGGTCATGAGCTCAATCCCCGGTAAACTTGCAGCAATCATTTGTTTCTTTTCTTGGAATTTTAATTTTTTTAGATCAATATGATTTATATGTAGTAAATATACAGATATTTTGAGGAATTCTAACACATTTGTACCAATGTAAAGAAAATAGAATATTTCATTACCATGGAAAATTCTTCCATGCAGCTTTCTGGGGAACCCTGCCCTTTATCTCTGATGAACATTGCTCTGATTTCTATCACAATAGATTAATCTTGCTGGTTTTGAAATCAATATAGCAGAATTATACAATATGTATTCTTTTGAATGTGGATTCTTTCTCTCAAACATTTTTGGCATTCTTCCATATTACTTAGTATTCCATTATATGGATAGATATTCTATAATTCTTATCATTTTTCCTGTTAACTGATATTTCCATTTTAATTTTCACTGGTCTTTATCAACATACCTGCCATGAATATTTTTGCATAAGTTTCTTTGCAGAGTATGCTCTCATTTTTCTTGAATAAACAGCTCTCATTTGGATTACTCTATTTTCAAAATAAAAAATACATTGGTGATGTAGCTTTAAAAAAAATGGTGATACAGCTCATTGTGAAAGCCCTGGGTTAAATCCTCAGAACCAAAAAAATGCCCATACAATTTTCCAAAGCAGTTTTATTATTTTACATTCCATCAGCAATTAGGAGAGTTCTGGTTTAATGCCTTTTTTGCCAGTGTATGTTTCAATTTTATCCATTTAAGTATGAATGGAGTGATTTCTCATAGTCATTATAACTTTTATCTCCTTAATGATTAACAATTTTAAGCACTTTTCATGTGTGTATTTATCATTTAAATATCTTTGTTTATGAGGTACTTGTTAATCTTTTACCTATTTTAAAATTTGGCTCTCTTTCCAATGATTTATAGTTCTTAATATTTTACATATGCAAGTCCTTTGTTAAAAATACAAATGTCAAATACATTCTTCTAATTTGTGACTTGTCTTTTTCTTTGCTTCATTATGCCTTTTGAGGTGTACAGGTTTTTTATTTCTTGGTGGTGTACAATTTATCAGATTTCTTGAGTTAGTATTTTATGTCTCTTTTGACAATTTTACCTCCCTCAAGGTGTCCCGTAATTCTTCCATCAGGTTGATCTTGTGACATTTACATTTAGATTTATGACCCATATTGAATTACTAGTATCATTATCATCACTGTTATTATCTCTCATGGTGGAAATCAAGATGCATTTTTTTTTCCCCATAGAGATTTACTTTACAGCTGAAGTGATCTTTTAAAATGTAAATCTGAGCATTGTCACTCCCCATCAAAGCCCTCCAGTAACTTCTGTTACATTAGAATAGGGTCTCAGTCCTTATGTGGCCTCATGGCCCTGAGTAATCTGGCCATCAACTGCCCCTCTTCCCTTCAGCTGGGTCTCATCTCCTCTCCTGCCCACACACAGCCGATCCTGCTGATCTCCCGTCCGTTTCCTAGACGTGCCAAGTCTGTGTCTGCCTCAGGGTCTTGTTCCTGCTCCTCCTTCCTCTTTCTCAGCACTGATCTAATATCCACTTGGTTTGCTTTTTTGATTCATTTGTGTCTTTATTCAAATGTCAGCCCTCAGAAAGTGCTTCATCTTCTACCAAATCAAAGGTAGCAACACTGCACCCTTCATTTCCTTTCCTGATAATTTCTTCTCCATTATGTTTAATAGTAACTGACTTTGCCTGCTATAGAGACTATATCTAGGGTACTTATTTACCACCTTTATTCCTCATTTGGAATTTGAGATTCATGAGGACAGGAGTTTTATTTACAACTCTTTGAATTCCTATTGCATTCAACATGTTTGTTAATGTTAGAGTAAGGTTCTATTTTGGCAATTGGTGTATCCTCCAGTCTTTTCATTTATGTGAGTTAAACCTTGAGGAAAGGTATCTTTTTTAGTGTTCTGGAAAATTTGAGTTTCTGACCTGATCAGGGAGACCCCAAACAGACAGAATTTCTCTGAAGGCCCCTTCATATTGGTGGCCCCCTTGGTCATTGTCTGGCTGCATGTTTTCATTTAACCCATTGTCACGTATCTTCTCATGCCAAGAGGGTACAGGATGGTCAGGATGACTTCATCAGCTCCTGGGCTCAAGCAGGACTCCCTGAGAACACCAGAGCGAAGGACACAGACTCCAGAGTGAAATGGCCTGGGTTTCAGTCCTCGGGCACTCAGTAGCCATTAGCCATGTAACTGGACAAAATATTTAATCTTTCTATGCCTTGGTTTCCTCAGTTGTAAAATGAAGAGAATAAGAATATTCACATCTGTGTGTGTGTGTGTGTCTGTGTGTGTCTTTTTCAGACAGGGTCTCCCTATGCAGTTCAGGCTGGATTGAGCTCCCTTTGTAGCCCAGGCTGGTCTCGAACTCACAACGATCCTCTTGCTGTGTTCCACCACAGTGGTACCGGAACTGAACTCATTACTTCGCAGTTGTGGTGTCAGGCACTGTGCTGCTGAGCTATATCTCTGGCCCTAGTATTTACATCTTAGTATTGTTATCAATGTACATAAAATCTTAGAACAGGTTCTGCTATGTTGCAAACATTGTTATTTTCTTGTTTCCATCAGTCATTTCAAAGATTAGATAAGTTATTACAATTTTTTATTACGAAGATGGATTTTAGGAAAAGAACTAAAGAAACTTAGGAGTTCTATTCTCCTCACTGTCTCAGGGTTACCTCTTTCATATACAAGAATTTGTAAATTTCCTTCCTAAGTGGAAGGAAATCTCATCTATTTAGATGCCAGAAGGTTGCTAAAGGTAAGTAGGAGATTGCAAAATACTATGCAAATATCAAAAAGCAGGGAAAAGGTCAGCAGTAATTCCTTCTAATGCTGTGACAGCCTCCACTGAGACCTCACTGAGGGGTTCTCAGCTGGTTCCTGAGCACCGGAGTTGATGAGAATCTTATCAATGCAGCAGTGGTTTTCAGCTATGTGGAGACTCCACCTTCACACTCAAGACTAACAGGAAACAGAGACAGCAAATGTAAACAAACAAACAAAAATAAACAATCAGTGTAAAAATCTTCTTTCCTCTTGTTCACAGTCTTTGCTCCACTGTATACTAGTTATGTTGAAAAAATGTTTAAAATAAAACACAGAAATCATCAGAAAGAGCATTTATTGTTTATTTACTATATAACATGCACCTTTCAGAGTGTTTTTTGTGTATTCGCTTAGTCCTCCACCAAACTCCAGGAAATTAGGCCCTACCATTGTCCCAGTTTTATAGAAGAAGCCAAGACCAAGATCAAGAGTGCCAGAAATATATGCATGGCCACATGGTCACAAGCAATGGTTGGGATTGCAGCAAGGTTATGTGGCATTAGGGCAGGAAACTTAATCATGCCACTGTATTGTCCAGGAAATCTCTTAAGTGTGCAAATGTCATACAAATTTTGGTTATTGTTATTATCACGAGTAGACCTCCCTTATGCAGGGAAGCATTGATTTGTGATTTAAATACTAAAGGTGAGTGCAAAGTGCTGAGCTACTCGGGATAGTTGTAGAAGCTGTATCATCTAAATGCAACTGGTTAAAAAAAAAATCTACCTTCTTTGAGTTCTATTGGCTAGTTTCTGTCTGCGGCCTAGTTCTCGATATGACTTCGTTCCCTGTGAAGTTGCGTTTTTTTGTTCTGGTAAAGTTGTAGAAAGGCACTTTGTCTCTTTCCTGCAGTTCTAGGTCAACAATGAGACCACAATGTCTCAAGTACAAATTTCTACTGGTACTTTCTGAGTTCAGCTCCAACCTACAAGTAGACACACAGCAATAACTGGCAAGGGACTATTACTAAAAAAAGAATTGCCCTAGAGAAAGCCCTTCCTGCGGTTTATTCCTGGTTCTGCTAAGGCTGATTGGAGGTGGGCGTTGGACAGGGGTAACACCTGTCGTCTTTCTTTTTGAGTCTCGCAAGGGTACCATTGTGGACATAGTGGCGATGGTGAGGAGAGTGCATAATCCAGGCTGGCTGCACAGACTTCATGAAGGATTTTGGGGTAAACTTTCCAACCTTAAATTCATCATGTTATGCTTTTTTTTTTTTTTGGCTTTTTGAAACAGGGTCTCTCTGTGCAGTCCAGGCTGGCCTTGAGCTCACTTTGTAGCCCAGGCTGGTCTCAGACTTGCAACAATCCTCCTGCCTCAGCCTCCTGAGTGCTGGGATTACAGAAGTGAGCCACCACGCCCGGCTCATGTTATGCTGTGAACCTGGAGTGGAACTGCTCTCTCCCTTTCCGTTGTGGCCATTAGATTGTCGTATAGCGGGATGGCTTCAGCTTTAGAAGTGTGGTCACGTATTGTGTAATGATATTTTTGTCAATGGCAGCCCACAAATACAATGGAGTATCAGAATGATTACGTTCACACAACGACCAAAACTACTGACGTGTTTCTCAGCATGTACGTTGATGAGCTCACTCACAATCTGTGTAACTCTCAGCGTCCTGCTTTTTAATTTGCAAAATGGGTTTTATAATATGCTCTGCCTGGTTGTGAACATGAGTAATATACTATTACATAAACATGACACTCAGTAAGTGGTATTTATTATTCTGAACCATGATGCTTAAAAAAAAAGTCTGAGGAACAGTGCATTATATTCAGTCTCTGGAGGTGTATCTTAAATTATCTTTTTTCTGGAACTCATGTTATAAAAATGTTAACAGATGTTGGGGCAGTAGCTCTCTCTCAGACACATAAAGAGACTGTCATTAAACTGAGAGCCATGTGCATAAGAAGCAGCCCAACAGGAGAACCCTGCCACCCACCCCGTGAAAGAACTAAAGAAATGCAAACTTTTCATCCCAGAGAGAATGCTCTCCTGTTCCACCAGGTTCTGTGCGTCAGATATTTTCAAGGTGTCTCTGAAGTCTCCTCACTTCTTTGGGCATCAGTTCTTCCTCTGTGGGAAAAGAGTGCTTGCTAATCTACCCATTATTTTCTGGTTAAAAATTCCTATTACTGCACTGAAGAAGACATAACTCAGAGACTCTGGGATTCAGAATTACGGATTTTAGTAGCAAAACTACTCTCAAAGACAAAAGTTGCTCTCTAGCTTCTGTTCTGGAGGCTGCAATTTTCAAGAACAGAACATTACGATTAACCAGGAAGCTTTGTTAAACAACAGAAAGTACAGATGACTTGTAAATCAAGGAATGAATTGGACTTGCAAGAAGGCTCAGTACTGAAATATCTCCGGAAGCTAACAAACAAAACAAAACAAAACAAAACAAAACAAAACAAAAAAATGAACGAACTAGCTTCAGAAAGTGTGTATGCCTATAATCTATGGTTCATTTATTTATTTAGCGTATTTTAAAACTCGCTAAATACAAACATTTGTGCCTTCATAATTTTTTTCCGCCTGGGTACAGAGTAGCACTAAGCATTCTCTACTCATACAAGCTGAACAGTTGACATCACGCATGCTACAACAAACCTTGGACTTGAAAAACTAAAGAAATACTAGTAGTCTTCTACAACTTCTACAAGTTCAAATCTGGTACTTTAGAAATACAATTTTAAATACTGCATGAAGCAGGAAATAAACACAGGAGCAATTATGCTCTGTGAGCTTCTGGAAGGGGCCAGGAGCTGTCTTAGTCAACATTATTCTCTCACACACGCAAGAGCAGATTTAAAAAGTAAAGAGAGGGTTTAATGAACGTGCTGGCGATATTTGACTTGAAAATTTTCTGGAGTTTGTGTACCATTTTTTCAAGTGTCTTAGGAACTTTTCTTAACTCAGTATTTTCATGTTGGTGATCTCACTGGATCTTAAAAATAAAATTTCGTGAGTTTACTTTGAAAGCTAAGAGTACCTCACCTGGGATCTTGTAGTAAATTAGAAACCCATCTACCCCGCATCCTGCCCAGCTCCTGCCTTTACTTTCCCGGACAGTGGGTGCTTTGGAGCAAGGCTGACACTTGCTTTCCATTTTGGACAGCTAACTTAACCACTCCGAGCCTCGCTTTTCTAGCCTAAAAAATGATTTTGTTGCTTGTACCTTTGTTTTAGTCAAGACATGGTCATTGGAATTATAAAGCTGTTTTCCCCACTAGAAAGAGGGGACATTTTCTGCTGCAAAATCAAAACCTGTTGCTTGTCACTGTATTAAATCTAGACCAGTTGCTCTGTCCCTTTTTGGCTTCAGGATTAACTGTGGGGTTTTAGAATCATCATGAAACTCAAATGCTTTAACCTCTGCTCTTCTCAACCCATCCAAGGACATTGCCCCCAGGTTGTGGGCATCTGCTCCCCACGACCTACTGGGATAAATAAAAGTCAGAACAAAGTCCCCACACAGAGCAGGATGATTCATGTGCAAAACGCCCTTTCTGATTCATAACCGGGAGGAAATAATCCTGTCAATCCCAGAAGCCTGCAGAGCCAGCCTCCTTTGGCGAAGACAGTGGGGGCTGCACTTCCGGGCACGGAGTCTGGCTGTCCTCTGCATGGTGGCGATGACCAAATTGGTGAGGAACACAGCTGAGCGGCAGGGCTGACGGCTCACCGAGGTACTGTGGGTAATTAGAGGTTCATTACAATCCCATAGTTTGTATCATGGCTCGGGGTCAACGCAGGGTCACTGCACATGGCAAACTTAGGGAGCTGTGTCTAGAGGGGTGACGCCAGCCGGGGGAGGCTGGGAGAGCAAGGTGGACGGGGACGAGGAGCCAGCGGGGCTGGGACACAGATACACAGCCAGGGACTGGCGACAGCCCGGATATGGGGCAGTGGGCCCCGCGGGCTCTGGGGAGCAGGACAGCAAAACACAGGCAGCTGAACGAGCTTCCCCACCGCCATCCCTGCCATCTCCAATTAACCTCTCCGGCCCAGGGGTCCCGGGGACCCGCGTATCCTGGGCCAGTCCAATCTCCAAAAATAATTGGGGCCTGACACGGGGTAGCCACCTTCTTATTTTGCAGAGTAAGGACATTGAAAACAAACAAAACAGTTGCCATCTACCATCACCGTCACAGCAGAGGAGGAAGGCGATTTTTACACTAAATAACGTAGGAGGGACATCATCCCAGGATAAATGACAGTCATGTAAATTTAATTAATTTAGCTCACCAAGTTGTGGTTATTTTTCTGGTTACCATGAAGACTTATGAAAACTCTCCTGCAGACTGAGAGTGTAGATTTTCCCTCCAGAGTTCCCACACTGAATCGCAGGGCTCTTTGCAAAGCTTTGAGGAGAACATTTATGAGGAGAGAGACAGGGAGAAGCCACTACAGATTTCATAAACTTTATGAAGAAAATTTCAGTATGATGAGAAATTGCTTCTATCTCTTCTCCATACTTTCTTTTTACTCCTCTGTTAAAAGAAAAGAAAGAGAAAGAGAAAGAAAAGCCTGTCTATTAAATAATTCCGATAGGACGGCAGGGTTCTGTGTTAAAGTGTCCTAATAGGCTGAACTGGAGGTTTTGACCGCATTTTCTTATATGTGATACCACATAAGTGAAGCTCCTTGTTTTTGTGAAGGACTTTTCATGTTTACAATCTCATCAGATCCTCTCAGCGGACCCTGTAGTTAGTAATATTATTATAGTCCCACGGTGTAGAGGAGGGTGCTGAGGTAAGTTGAAACATTGGCCCGAATTTAGACATTCCGTAAATTGTGGAGCAAAGATGCGAACCGCCCCGTCTCTGAGTCTAAATTCTATGCTCTTCATGACCGCTCACAGCAAGGGAAGGAGGTGACCTGCCATTATTTTTCCCATGCTGAGTCTTCTGAGGAACCAAAATTTAAACCAGGAGAACTTCCAAGCCAGAAGCCGCATTTTCAGCTTCAAGACGCTCTGATTGCATGTGTGAGTCATCTCCAGATGGGTGCGTTTAAGCCCATCCTCCTTATCCCAGGAGGCCCACCCTGTGGGTGGGACTTTTCAGATGAGGAAAGCAGAGCGCATTCTGTACCACGCGGAACAGCACACAAAACGGAGTCACCTGTAGCTCACATTGTATGGGTAACCTCTGGGTTTCTTTTTAAACTTTAAAGAATATTTGTGCACCTTTTTCTGTTCCGTTAAATTAACTAATCACCGGATGCTAATTTGTCACACTTAAGCAGGGAAAAGTGGTGGGCGGGGAAACTGAGAGGCAAGGAGGCCGTGGTTTGGGTGAGGGACAGCTGGCGTGTGTTCCCTTGTGTGTGACCAGATGGCTGCAGGTGGCGCTTGCACCTGCAGGGGCTGAGGGAGCACAGGGGAGGACCCGCAGGCCCTGCCTGGGCACTAGGGCATCTTCCCGCTGCCCATAACGATTCCCCGGGACCTCTCTGCCCTAATCCTCGTCTAGCTGGAGCTGAAATGATCCTTGAATTCTGGGTCAGGCCTCAGCTTTATTTCCCCTCCCGATGGGAAGGCACAGCGAGATCCAGAATTGACAGGAAGAGGAGGAATTAGGTTTTCAGGGAGAGAAGAGCTTTGACCTCAGAGATTAAAATCAGGGATCCTGTTGTCTCCATCCTTTTCAAACAGGAAAGGGCTTTGTGTTTTGCTTTCTCAGAATGGGAAGACCAGGCTTCTGGGTAGGTTGGGGCTAATGGCTTTTCAAATTTTAAAATTCTTTGAAAAATATAATGAATTGTGTGAGTTATGGTTTTTATATGCTAATATGTGTCCCATTTGCCTGATTAATGGAACCAAGATATGATCCCAATTAGCTCCTAACTCAAGATTTAAAAAAAGAAAACTTTTATATAAATTTAAATAAGCTCTGTGACTGTGTTAATTTCATGCCAGTGTTAATTTCTAGTTCTGACACATATACTGTGGTTATGTCTGATATCGTTGGTGGAAACTGAGGGAAGGTTAGAGAGAAACTACATAACTTTTTAATTGTACAGTCTTAAATGATTTCAAAGCTAAAGTTTTTTTTTTTAAAAAAAAACTCTGCATTTAGCTTTTTCCTGGTAAAGTAAAAATTAAAAAACAGTAGTGAAAAAAGTAACACCAGATACCCAGATCCTCAGCATGCTGGAGTGTGTGTGTGTGTGTGTGTGTGTGTGAATGTGTCTAGCTAGGTCAAGACAATAATATAAAAAAAATGTCTTGACTTTGTCTTTTCCATGTGTTTCATGAATAGCTGATTATCTTATGCATTCAAAGAAAATTCACTTTGAACTAGTAGCAGTTAATTTTCTACTTAAGGAAATTCTGTAAAAGGCTTTTGGGAATTAATAATAATTACCATCCATTGTGGAAGATACTTGGCCAATTCGTTTCATGTGGGTTATTTGGTTTAATCCTTACAATAATCCTATGAGGTAGTTGTTATTGTTCCCATTTTACAGTTAGGACAATCAAGGCACACAGACATTGGATAAATTATAAAAAAGGCCTCACAGTTGTGACTGACTTTCTCCAAGCAAGGTTTGAAAGTCCTGTGCCTTTACCACTGTTATTCACCTACTGGACTTCTACGAGACATCTCTTTATATATTTTTTGGCATAGCCTGTTTTGCTGTGCCTGTCTATTTTACTGTAACTTATCCACTCCCTCCCTCCCTCACTCACTCAGTGATTGGCTTGTTTAGCCAGCAAACATTTATGGACAGTAGGGACGAGGCCTTGCAGACTGAAGCACTGGGCAGAGCGGGGCGATGCCCCCACCCTCACTGAGGTGACAAGTAAAGATATTAGTATAAAAAAAATCACAACCAGACTTTTGAAGAAAAAGGAGGAGGATGAGGGAACTCGTGGGAGAAGTCAAGTATGGGGGGGGGGTGTCTGTGAAGCCTAGGTGAGGGCTCCAGGGGAGGTTTTCTGAGGAGACAGCTTTGGGGCAGGGAACTGAGGCGGTGAGGAGAAATGGCACAGGGGAGAGAGAGCTGAGGAGACACGGGCCGTCGTGAGCAGGGGTGGAGTCCTGGGAGGAAGGAGGGTGGCGGGAGGGAGCCGGCAGGGCCTACCTGGGTCACCAGAGGGTGTTGTAACTTGTGGCGAAGAATTTGGGTTTTATTTTAATTGTGATGGGAAGCCCCTGGAGAAAGACCCGGGCAAATTTACATCTGAAAAACATCTCTCTGGTGGCTGCCTGGGGAACTGAGAGGAAGGGGGGGCCGGGGCCAAAGCCCGGAGAGAGGGGGCCGGGCCAAGGTTGGGGTGGCTTAGATGGGGGTGAGAGTTTTCTTCTAACCCTGGCTCTAAGATCCATGACTTCCTGACAACAAACTTTAATATTAAATGCCTTTGGGCTTAACGATGTAACCTGCCAAAATTGTGGGCACAGAACAAATAACATATTTTGTATTCTGGGTGTCTCTGGGAAAGGAAGAAAAAATGACAGGCGGAAGGGAACAAAGAGTGTGTATATGTTTTGCCGTTGTCTCCAAAAGTGGGTGATGTGTGTTCAATTGCCCTCCCGCTTTCTACTCTCACGGTGTTTATTTCTGCCCCACTAAGTTTTGCATAATCACGCGTGGCCTTTCTGTGCAACTTCCCTTTAGGGAGAGCTGTCTTTTCTTTCTAAGAATGCTCGCTGCTCCTGCAGGGCAGACGCTGGGTTGAAATAGTCCTTGTCATCAATGACTTTAATATCATGAATGTTACATACGTGTATGATACAGGGGAAATAAATGTAACTCCCAACCCGCTAGGTGTCAGAGCTGCCGCTTTCATGTTCCCCAAGACTGAAGGATGAATTCTAAGGGACAGTGGGAATTAGGAGAGATGGAAACAGCTCCTGAGAGACAGGAGGGGACCTGAAAAATGGGTTGCTGTGGGCCCCGTTTTACACAGTAAGTTTCATAAAGCAAAATCGCAAAGGTGGGAGCAACATCATGAGGTGGGTACAACATGGGAGGAAATTATGATGGACCAATAAGATTGCAAGGTTAGCCCCTGAGGTAAAACTGACTCAGAAGGGAAACAGGTCACATAGTAAGGGCACAGGGCAAGAATAAGGACCTTTTTAGGAAGAGACAAACCAGGGCCATCCAGCTGGAGCAACCAGTGTCTCCTGGGTTAGCACAGTTTCCAATCCATTCCCTGGAGGCAGGTAGGCCTGGTCACTTCGTCTTTGTCTTGAGACCTGGCCTCCAACAGATGCCCTTCTGGCCACGGTTGCGATGTGCTTTTACCCTTTCTGTTGACTCCCCTGAAATCTAGCCCTGTCTAACTGCCTGTAACTTTTATCTAGCTTATCAGTCTATATAGTAAGTTAACATTTAGGTATCTGAATGGATGCAGTGGAAGTAGGAGGAGAATTTTTTTATTAATTAAGTTTATTGGTACCTTTTAGATATACATAATGATCACACTCATCGCAGGGAACTTGTACCTGTACTGAATGTATGTCTTAATTCTTTTTTCCCTCATTCCTGTGCCCTCCCTTCAACCCCTTTCCCTCCTTATTTACAAAAGCTTTGTTTCCATTTTTTCCTCCTTTTTTCTTTTTCCTTCCTCCCTTCCTTTCCTCCTCCCTGGTTCCCTTTCTCATCTGAGCATTTTCCTCCTATTTGATAATAGACGTGTAATTTGTAACACTGAGGGTTGGAACATCTTCTGACTCTGTTGGTGTCCTCTGGCTCTACTGAGTCCTTTCCAAAGGACACGTAATGGGCCACTGTTCCACAGGAGGTTACTAGGTGCTATCTGAAAGCAAGGGTTTGCCAGGAAGCAGTTTGGAAAGTCCTGGGGTGAAATGAAATTACATAGATTTCTTCTTGGTAGTTTTACTGTGATAGTTTCCATTGCAAATAACCCATGAACAATGAGAATTTGTAGTCTTTCCCTAACTTCTGTGACCACAGAACTCTTTCATATTTCAGAGAGCATCTCCTGAGACCATGGTTGTGGAAACACAGTGTTTACTGAAGATTTCAATGGAAATCATAGTAGGTAGTAAAGTAGGAGGGCATTTCTTCTTTTATAAATAAAAACCAAAGCCTATACAAGAAGGAACAACTACAAAGGCTTGAATTGTCTTTTTCAAATGAATCATTAGGAAGACAGTAGTTAACCTTTGTTTTTTCCTAATCTTAGCAAACCACTGACTGATCTTACCATTCTATAGTGGAGTACAAAATTCACTCCACAGCTTGTATCTGAATCTGTTGTTAAGTAGCTTGATGGAACTATAAAAAACCGATTTACATACCAATCATCGTCCTTTCTAAGTTCAAAGCTGTGATAGCTACAGCCTTCTTGGAATGTAGAAATCTGTACCAAAGTTTGCTGCTAGAAGTGAATCCTACAGATTCACAGCTGTCACTAGAGCAGTGTATTTTCCACAATCTCACCTGGGGAAATAGTCAACCGGACCAAGCTTTGCTGGTCTTCTGAGATCAGGTGATGAGGACCTTGTAGTGAACACATCACGCTGTTAAGAAGAGGCTGTAATTATATATATGTGTTTAATTCTTACAATGAAGCCATGAACCTCCTTCTGGGTATCGTGACATCTTCAGACCTACAGCAGTTAGGAGTATAATCTGGTTTCAAAGTCAAAAGCAATACAAACAGAGCGGACAGAGACTGATCAGGTACTAAGCAGGGTTTTACGGACTGTGCCTACCTTTCTTCCATTAACATTCATCGGAATCTGATTGAGAGTGGCAAGTTAGCAATAGGTATACTGAAAATAAAGTGCATGCTGAAAGAGCTCAGAAGCCCCCGTGAAAGAAAGTTTTATACTCCAGAGTCAAGAGGCAGACATGTTCATTTTAAAAGACAGAGACAACATTCATTGCTAGAGACTGGACCTTACTCCCATTGTAGCTCTTCTATCAAGGATTTTGGTTCAGTGTTTGGCCTTTATTCAGTTAATTATATATATATAATATATATATATTATATATATATAATAAATATATATTATATATATATATAATATATATAATTTGGAGCATGTTAACTGAGCTAAATTGCACTTCATAGCTATACTTTATAATCTCTTATATTAGTGAAGTGGTCTAAGTTTTTCTTCATTTTCTCTCAGGCGAACAAACGTGTGTGGCAAGCAAAGTGCTCTCTCAAGAAGGAACAGGCCGCTGGTACTAGCTCTATTTTGCACAGAGAGAAACCAGTTCGCTAGCGGCGGAGGCTGAAGAAGTTTTCTAGGGTAGCTTCCTGGCTTGGGATCTACTCATCACACTGGGCTGAGATCCATTACATTCTCACTGGGCAAGACCTGTTGCGTCCCAGAGCCACTTCCCCTGGGGGGCCTCCCTGAGACCCCTCTGTCTGGGGCAAGGCGCAGCACTTTGCCCGGGTGTTTAGGCTTCTGCTTGGCGCTTCGGCTGAGGCTTCTGTCAGCCCCTCCAATGTGCCCTGCCTCCCCGGGCGTGTGCTACCTTGGGGCTGCCCACGTGTTGCTGCCTTGAGTTGGAAAAATCCCCATTTCCCACTCCCTACTTTCCGCCTCCTTGTTCTCCAGGTCTTCCCTGCCACTGTGCCTTGATTTCCCCTCCCCTCCCTCACCTGCCTAACGTTCATGCTGACACACACACACACACACACACACACACACGTGTTTGTCACTCCCGCCCGCTCTGCACCCTGTGGCTGCTTGTCTTCCCGTCAGTCCTTAAGCACCTTGAGCAGACGCCACAGACTTCTTTCTCCTTCGCACATCCATCCTAGGAAAATAGCTGCTCAGTGAGGTAACACATGAACAAAGAGCATCTGTGATATTTACAGTGTTCAAAACTTAGTGACTTTGCTGATGGATTCTATTAGGGGGATTTTCTCTATTTCAGTTAAATGCCCACAGTACTAAAAGAAAAAGAAAAAGAAAGCAAGTGGCATCAGTGTCAAGGATCTCAACTACATATGTTTGTCGTCTCTGTGTTTCTACAGTCAATAGCAAAAATGCTGTTTACTTTTGTGGCTCCTCAAGAAGGGTTGGTGACAAAAGAAAAGCAGCGTTGATGAATATTTAGGTCTGATGGATATAGAAATATTAACACCAAGGCCTGGCGGTCTAAAAATGTAATAGTCATTGTTTCAGTTAGTCAGTCTAAGATCTGTAGAATTTTGCAATTTTTCTAAGGCCCAGTATCTAGTCCCATGATCTGGGCTATAGATATGAACCATTATTATTTTTATTATTATTATGTTTTCAACTCCCTATTTAATACAGTAACCCTTAAGAAGTAATTAAAATACACTGTTTATATGTGCAAAAATACTCAATGAACGAATAGACTTTTATTGAAAATAGAAAAGGCAATAAATTTGTGGTGTGGAGAAATACACAGACAATAATTCATGGGGCATCCAGAATCATTAAAAGAGTTCAATTTACTCTATGTGGACAGTTTTTGGGAACTTGGGGGCATCCTTCATAAATTTTGGGGCTCTCCCATCTGTATGCACATTTGTCATTTTGGCACAGTATAACTGTCATCGCAAGAGTAGATGAGGACTGTTGCCACTTGTTGTGTTGTAATGCATTTGAACGTTTTGCTGTGCTTGAAAAACATATTTAAATATATATCAGCTGCAAACAGCACTGACAATAAAGCATCATTCTGTGAAGGCGTCTAAAGCATTGTGAGTGCTCTGGTGAGGTATCGGTCAGTTTGGCGACCTTAATTTGATCAGGTCACAAATGAACCAGAATAAATTTGTTGTTGTTGTACCCTCATCCAGTTCTTCCTGGGTGGGTGGCTTTTGTCTTTTGCCACTGCCTGTCCCCTCCCTTCCAGAAGCCGTAGACCCTGGACACTGCTCTGGGGAGGGACATTGCCTTGCCTTTGGTGACTCAGTTGCAGGGCCATATCCATGGCATGCCACCTGTGCTGTCACAGGACCCCCACTCAGAAGGTCCTCATGCTGGCTTTAAATTCTACTGATTTTATCTTGGAACTCGTGCACTGTAATTTAAGTCCAGGGCAGGGCACAGAGGCGTGAGCCTGAGAAGAGGAAATGTACACCACGTGTGCATTTGCTGGGTCCTCACATGCACAAAGCACTTATGGTGCCCATGAACACTGAATTCTGGGGGCACCCACAAGGTGAGGCTTTGGGGGAATTTAAAGCAGGTCCTGAACTTACTTCTAACATAGAAACAATGGCTAAGAGAGCCACCAAAACCTTCTCCGGCGTTACTTCCTGTAACACCAGCCACCCACTTGGGCTGACAGTGACGAGCTCTGAGGAAAGGGGTGACCAGTGGCTCACAGGGTGACCAGCAGCTCTCTTTTCTTCCAGTTCTTCCTTACTCGTCAGTTGGCCAAAGGAATAAGTAGCCAGTGCACGTAGGAAGGAATGAGAAAAACAGTTTAGTTTTACGCAGCATTTCCACTGTTCTGGTAAGAACAAAATACATACGCATGTATAAGCTATAAAAAACAAATTATGTAATTTCGGCGATAACTATGAGTTCCGTGATCTTTGCTATAACTGAAATTGCACAATATGTAGGTGAACAGTGATGATTAAATTTTTAATTTTGTTCTGTGCTTAGACTTTAAATAACAAGTTAAAAAACAAAACCACAACAAGAACAAACCGTCTTTGCAGGTTAAGAAAGAGACCACAGGAAACAGAGGACAACTTTGCCTTAATACTTTCAGGGGTACATTTTTCTCAATTTTTGAAGTGAGGGGCTCCATGTTTTCATTTTATACTGCAAATAGGTAGCTGGTGCCTGTCACCAGCTACCTATTTGCAGTATCTCTCTGTTGGGAGCAACTGGGACTACTACAGACTTTGTGCCCCTCTCCTCCATGAGAAACCAGTGTGGGGGGCCTGCTTGTGGCCTGAACTCATGCGGACAGGAGAGGAGGTTGAGCTTGATCAGGGAGTCCAGCTATATCCAAGTATCCAGTGCAGTGGTTTAAAACTTTCCAAATACTCTGCTATTTAGCAAGTAGTTGTACTAGTCATTACACGATGCCTTGCATGAAATTGCTGATGCCTTAGAAACTGCTTAATGAAACATAAAATTCTATTTTTCCTGTGTGGAATGGCACTGGGCAGGCAGTATTACTTATAGATGTATAAATATTGTGCATATTAGCATGAAGAATCACTTACAAGTCAATAAGCTTTCTAACTGTAGAAGAACAAAGGAGAAAGAAATCACAGAGAAATGAATAATTTCATAGGATTTTGTTCGATTAGTTCTTAACCTTGAAAAGGCAAAGCATTTCTGTGAAAGGATAACTTTAATTTTATTTTGAAGGTAATACAAAGGCAACATTAAATTAGGTTTTCCATTTTACCATTTAGCCTTGAGAGAGAAAAAAATTTTTTTTTTGTTTTGCTTTCATTATAGTGGAATGACGAAGTTTTAAAATGTGGGAGAGCTAGTGCTCACTGTGACCTCTTTAATCCTTCTTCTTACTGTGCTCTTTGGATCTGCTTCATTCTGATTTGCCTTTATTATTTTTTCATGCACTGACCCTATGAGCATATTTGCACAGTTATTAATGAGCACAAATGTACTATTCTACACTCATTAGTTGTTAGCTTTAGAAATCAAGGGTGGCCTAACATAGTGACAGAGCTAACCCTGGAGCATAAATCTTATGTTTCATATTCCAATTCCAGACATTAAAATGGTTTTACTCTTGTTTGGTGTTTTTCTCGTTATGTTTATACACAAAAATAGCTATCGGTGTGGCCTATGAAAATACACATAGAGGGATTTTGATATCTGAGAAAATTGGGGTGACTCCATTCATTTAGCTCATGGAGGTAACAAGTCAGCTTCTTGGGGTTCCACTTCTCATTTGCAAAATGAAGGCACCTTAAGAAGTTGTCAAAATGATTGGATGATAAAACACATACTGGGTATCTGGCACAGAGCAAGCACTCCGTGAATAGTTTTCCTTCTTTTTTTTACTTCCATATAAATTTTATACACCCTCAAAAGTTAACTTCTTTGTATTTTTAAGATAAAGTTTTTATATGTAAAACTTTCAAAAATGTGTGTTGTATGTCCCTGATGAAAAATATGACTCTATTTTCCAACTCTAATTTGAAACTTGTAGAAATATTCTGTAGATAACCATGAAGTGCCTTTGTGGAAATTTCTGGTGGCTTGTCTAAGTATTTCCATATTCACAAACAAGGCCATGCTGCACATAGTGCTCTGTAGTTTATTTTTAATATATTTACACAATAGTCTATTGTCTGGTTTCTTACTTTTTTTGAGCTGCTCTATAGCGTCATGTTGTAAATTTATTTTTAATTGACTATTGACCTTCTAGATTTTGTTCTTTTTTATTATCCCAAACACTGAAGCCTTGAACATATTCTATAAATGCCCTTATCCATCCAGAGAGGTGCTCATGTAGGGTATATTCCTAGAGTACATTTGCATATCTACTTTTAACCTTGATTCCTTTCTACATGTTCCCACCAACTTCAATTCCATCTCTAAATCTCTACTCCCTTGTCAAAAGATCTCACCTAAATCATTTACAATCAAACGTTGATACAATAACAATTTCTTTTCCTCTCTCTCACTTCTTAGGGTTATCGTATTGTAAAGAACAAATGCTGATGAGAAACTTATACTAACTTTAAATACTTATAGAAGAACTGGTATAATTTAAATGATCATAGGTCAGGATATGGGGGTATAATCTTTATTGCTGTCAAGTGCAAGACCTTCACTGTTTTAGGAATTTGGAAGGATTAAACTATTGAGGAGGCATAGAAAGTTGTTCTGAAATCATTTGGTGTGTGTAGACCCTGAACAGTACTTTTATAAACTCTGGCTCTATTTCAGATCCTTTTTACCAGGGTCACAAATAGGTTACTGCACTGTAGGGCCTTCCGCACCACTGTGTAACCAGTTAGGATGCCAGCTGCTCTTCTTTTTCTGAGACTTGGTGAACTTGCCTAAGTGATTTTAGAGGATCGCATTACAAACAGCTTCCTAATTGCCTTTGAACGCACCCCACAAGTGTTGAATTATTGCAGATCGAGTCATTGGATTTTACTCTGTCCTCACTGACACATCCTGGGTCCAAGGAAAATAGTAGAGAGAAACGCTCTGACAGCAAACCTGTTCTTCCCCAGAAGAAAACACCATTATTCATCTGCTGCTGATGAACAATGTGTGCCTTTCATTCTCTGACAATCTTCATTGTATCTTCCTGGTCCCTAAATGGGCTCCACCATGCAGGAAATGACATGGCACAGTGACTTTGAGAATATTCCTTATTTTTGTTCAGTTGGGTAACTCCAAGTGTCCAACTTCAAAATAAGAGGAAGGTTGTGATGACACCCATCCTGGGGAAGTTGGCGCAATCATCCTCTGATTGGCTCGTCTGTACTTTTGTAATTGAAACAATGCCATAAAATTAAATCGTGTGCCTTCCAGTCAGATTATCTAGGAGAATTTGGTGGGGGAGATTTAGAAAAGAAATAGGTAAAGAATGTTGTCTCATCTCCTAGGATGGTAACCTTGCTTGTGGCACTGGTGGAGCACACTTCCGGGTCTGGCTGGGTGGTGCTGGACCTGCGATCTTTGCGTCCTGTGCCACCCCTGACCCTTTCCTCTCTGGTGCTGCTCCCTGCTTTGCTTCACAGCAGCCGTGAAGCAAACAGTTTTCCTGTGCCACATACTTCCTGCCCACCCAGGGTTGAAAACCCTTTGAAACTGTGAGCCAAATTAAAGGTCGCCTCCTGTAAGTCGTGAATATCGGGTATTATGTCTCTGTGACAGGAAATCTGACTAATACACCCATCTTCCCCCAGCTTTTTTTGGTCTCTTTAATAAATAAAATAGCTACAGTGTATCGAGAGCTTACAATGTGCCAAACTCTGTGTGGGCATTATTTCCAAGATTTGTGACGTCTCTCAAAGAGTGAGTATTATTATACTTGCTGATGAGGAACCAGAAGCTTAGAGAAGTTTAGGATCATTCTCAAGGTTATATAGCGAGGTCACAATCAGCCTTGGAAATCTGGGTTTTTCTCTCACCTTAGGTCATCTCTGTAATAAGGGATCTTCCATACCTGAATCCTATGAAAAGTATGAGTTTTTAATACTTAAACTCTGCCCCCCTAGCAAATGTTTTCTTTGTAAGTTAGTGACCTCAGGATAAGTCTTTTTTTTCACTTCCCAATAATCTTTATAAATTATATTACATTTCAATGTATTTTTCAATTATCACATCAAATGAAAATGCTGGGAAGATTTTCACCATGCTGGAAGAAAGTGTTTGTGATGATCTGATTTGATTCACAGGGTAATACATAAATTTCACTTCAAGGCACCCCAAGAAAACGTAGACAGAGATTACCTGGGCCAATGGAAACTGCAACATCAGGTTAGCTGACCAAGGACAGAGGACTCCAGAGGACGAGAAGACAGAGCTGGTGTCTTGTCACACCCTGAGCTAGAAGTGCAAGCAAGCATGCCCCAGGCCAGTGTGACTTTTAGCTGAACTGCTTTGCACCTGGACTCCAGGTATTTTTGTAGTCTAGGATGAGTTATACCTGGGATTGGTCTAGCTAACATGATCAGTGAGTCTACAAAAACACTCTGAGTTCTCTGGAGCTGGAAAACTCAGCTTTCCTCTGTCAGGGTAACTGATCATTGCCTTAGGTCTTCCTGAGTCTTACAATTGTTCAAGTGTGAAAATGTATCGAAACAACAGCAAGCATCACACAGGCGGTGCATTCAGATGTATTCGTGACTGACACCTAGGGTGACTTTATGTCCTTAACCAGGAGGGTCCCCATTTGAATCTCTTGTCCATGCCCAGTTATGAAGGGAGCCCTCTTTCTCTTTTAGAGTTTTCTAAGTTTGGGCAAAAGATAATATGGCCACCCTGACCTTAGCGAACAGCGGGCTGAGAATCCGAGTTACGCTCTGAAAGGTTTAATAGCCAACTTTGGCAGCCATACTCTGAGCCTTGGCCTTTCCCTGAGGAGCCAGGATTTCTCCACCATGAAAGCTAGCACTTTGTTGGCGGTGAAGGTTCCTGAAAGGCCTAGTGTTTCCTGCCGTCACCAACAGTCTAGGTGGAGCCTATTCTCCGGGTAACACATATGCTACTGATGGCCCCTGGGTCCCCAGGCCTCCTACTGCTGCGCTCCTCTTGCAGATGCAAATCCCTCTGCCACTGAAGCCTCCTCACCTTGCATCCGGGTCTGCACCTTTGGATCTCTTGTCAGCCCCCCATGCTGGGCTCATCGCCTCTCTCTGGGGAGGTGGTGAGGTCCCCCAGGGGGCAGATGCTGTTGCTGTCTGGCACCTGGCACCTAGAGGATGCTGGCTAATCGTCTGTTGATGGTGTCAGTGCCGATGAGCCAGCTGTGCCCCCACCCCATGCTGATGTCGTTTCCGGCTTCTGGCTGTTGTCGTCAAATGCCCTGGGGAATGGCATACTTCCTGTTGCTAAAAGCTTACATGTGCTCTTATTCTCATACTTTACTATGAAATCAATAACGTCCATTTTTAAAAAAAGAGTTTAAAAGACACTCTGAAAGCTCCCAAAGAAAGGAGCCGATAGGAAAACATGTATAAATACTTCATTTATAAATACTTGGGTTTCCTTGGATTAGACTCAAGACAGGTGCATTGTCTTTGGGAAGGCCTCTGACGCAATGTATATATATTCCTTGAAGGAGAAAGAGGCCAGTGAAGATGGTCTGCTCCCTCAACACAGCGTGGCTTTGTTAGACATCCTGGCAACTGGCCACCTTGGAGCGCCCTCAGAGTCCCAAGGAGATGCACTGTGAAGTACTCGATTATGGCTTCCTTGAGGCCAGGGTCTGATCGTTCAGCAGTTGTCTGTAACTGCAGCAGGACAGGTGTCTGAGAATCTGTCCTTAAGAGGACAGGGACAAGAACCACTCCAAGTTTTAGCACAGTCTGAAGATTTTCACTACTGGATGGAACAGGAGGATTCTAGGTGCTAGAGGAGGAGTCACAAAGGGGGATCCCAAGGAACGGCCAGTGGTGTAAGTTGGGGTGGGCCCAGGGGTTGCCTCTTCCAGGAAGACTGGGGTCTGGCAGAGACTGGTTCTTGTTTGAAGGGAAGCAAAATTGCCATTGTGTAGTGGCACATAGATCCCCTGGGGCTTGAGGTGGACTGGCCTTGTTCCCTACCCCACCCTAATCTAAGCCATGTCATTGCAGTAACACCTGCCTACTTCCCCAAACCACCAGGCTGACTGTGTCTGTTGTTCTCTTTGTGTCTGTCACCTTCCCATCTACACAGAGTTGTCTTCTAGGCTCAGCGAGGAGGTGCCTCTCCCAGGAGCAGCACCACCCCTTCTGTGTTCTCGGGCTGTCTGGGCATAGCTTAGTTCACCGACTCAGATTTCCTTTTGCACCTTTCATCTCCCACCCCCAGTAAGCTCTGTGGGGCAGAAACTGTATTGTCTTCATGCAGCTGCCTCTAGAACTCACAAAGTCCTTATGTGTGTCAGGTCCTCGATACAAATTTGTGGCGTTGGCTTGGACCTAGCCTCCATATTGCCACACAGTACTGTGCATGAAGCCTGTACGGATGAGTGGTTAAATATTAACTGGAAATTCAGTGCTTTCCAGCTTATCTTGCTTTAAAAAGGCAGAGGCTAAATTTAGGCAGTTCCTTGCTAGTATATTTATTTGTCATTAGAGTGAGGATTTTCAGAAAAAGAAAACTCAACCTATGAATTTATTTGTCCCCTTCCCCCAAAAATCATTTTCTGGAAGAATGCTACCTAGAGCTGAGATCAAAGATAATTGTGCCTGTCTTAGCAACCCCTGGGTTATTTTTAAATAAAACAAAATGGGATGATTAGAATAGATTATGTTTGGAAATATAATTATTTCCTAACTTTTGAGCACATGCCTTGGGAGTGCTTCTTTGAATATATGTACTGACAAATATTCCATTAAAGATAGACTTGTTTACGGCAAAAACATTTCAGTGTAACAAGGTTATCCACTCGACAGTTTCTCGTGGTACACTATAATTATATAGTGTAATTTTAAAATTTCTGGTTATAAAAAAAATCCACATGTGAATTCTAATTATTTTGAAAGCTTATATATCAAAACCATGCAATTTGATATGAAATGGACCAAAGTTAGGATGTCTAAACTGAAGAATCAGGTTAATACCTTCTTGAGAAATAGACAGATAAGATATGAAAAAAAGTTTGAAAAGAAATAGTGTCTTTTATGGGCTCACTGAAATATACCAAATATGTTTCTTATATCTGCACAGTTGACCAGCCAGTGGATAACTATTGTTACTTGAAATACCTCAGGCCTCACTGCAGAAATTTAAAAGACAACACACCTTTAATGGGAATAATTAGGCAGGGCAGATACCAATTATCCAGACACATTGCAAGAATGATTGGTTGTCATTTATTCATTGTTCCAAATGGATATCTTTCTAGTAATTTTAGGTCACCACCCAAACTCTGGTAATAGCGGGAGGTTAAAATCTTAAAGTAATATGGCAGGACTCCAAGAACTGTCCGGCGTACCTGCTAATCTCCAACCATGTCATATATGGTCAAAAGTTCTAGCATAAAGAAAATCAACAGGCTAAGTTCCTTGGCGCTTTTGCTTCATCTGTGTTTTGTGGGCTGCATAATGGAATGGATGTGAAAAGGTCCAACTTCATTCAGTAAGTATCTTCTCCAGTTGATCCAGGCCTAACACTACATGACACAAACACAGAGTGATTCTTGCCTTATTGTAATTTACAGACTAATTTGCAAGAAAGAATTTACACACAAACATTTCAGGAACAGCAAATGCAATCTATTATCAGGAAGCATCATGGGAGCTTAGGACACATTCATCGGAAGTTTTGGAGGATTGGTAGGGGATCTATTGTTCCTGCCTGCCTGGGGCTCATTTCCAGGTCATAGATGTTACAAACGTAGATTCGGGATTCATTTGTGCTCTGTGGTCTTAATCTTTTCCCTGATTTAAGAGAAGAACCTTTCCAATCTGTGCTGATAAGGTTGATAGAGTTGATTTAGGTCCATTTTGATCCAGAGGCACGTCGGTTTGCAATGGTAAGAATCTTGGTCTTAAAAAAGTTCTGGCAAATAGATCTTGCCTTATTCTGCCCAAAATAGAAAAACGAAAGCGAAATAGAAGGGCTACCAACTATGTAGTACAGGGGAATGGAGGAATCAGGGTGAAAAATGTGTTTGGAGATGAGATTTTTAAATTGCAAAGTCTGAGACATTCTCTGACTTGGGCTGTTTTCAGTAACAGTGCCGCATCTGAGACTAAGTCAAAACCACAGAGGGATCAAGACACCTGGTGAAACTCCTGAAGCTGTTTCATTTCTGATAAGGCAGAGAAAATTCAGGAATCCTCTCCACCGTGACACTTTTACATATGACACTCCAAAACATGGGCATGAATTCAAATGCACATCTTTAAAAGCAAAAGCAATAGTGTCCAAGAAAGAGTTCATTACTAAGAAGTCCCTTTTTGCTTCCTGCACTTAGCTGCTTTCTCATTGACATGCACGCCTGGTGCACCCACTGAAGTCAGCCTATGGGGGAGACCACTAAGCTCAGCCTCTGAGATCGCCCCCCAGAAAGGTTACCATGGTGCACTCCCACTGCCTGGGAATAAGGGAGTGTTTGCTTACCGGATGTCAGCCTCCCTGATTCCAAAAACTCCTTCTGTCCTCGCTGGAGGAATAGCTGACATTTTCCTCATGCTAATGGTTGCAAATTGGAGACAACCAAGAGTAAAAATAAAAATACAAAAAAGAGCTTCATAGAAAAAGGGGGGAAAACCTTTTACAGTATCTTTTTATAAACTCTGGCAATTGTATCTTGATAATTAGTTGTATAGTTTCGGAGGTTTCAGAAGTTCAAACAGAGGGAGCGTGATTCATAAAATTTAAATAGTAGCAAGTCAAGTCAGATGGGTGACAGGGAGCAGGAGGCAACCACAGTGCAATTAGAGATTTCTAGATCACCGGGCAGAGAAGGAGATATTAATTAAAATGGCTGCAACTTTAGGCCATGGCCTTGTTTAGAAGTCTTTAAAATGTTGTCCAAATTTTAGCGGGCACATTTAAACGATTAACTCAGATGGACAGCCAACTCTCTTAAGTAAAATCTGTCCGTAAGTCACGTAATACGGATGTTTTGTGCAAAACCATAGAAGAACCTGCCTGTTACAACAAGATAAGCAAGACAGAAAATGAGCTGATGAGTCATTTCCAAATGATGGTTAGCGCATGCGGGAACTATCATGTATATGGCACAGTACCGAGGGCTGTAGGTGTCCACTTGATTCTGTAGCCACTCTAGGTGTGGGCATTATTATTATTATCCTCATTCATTCAGGGGGACTGTATTAGTCACTTTCTTGACACATGTACAAAATATCTGACACCTGAAATTTAAAGGAGAGGTTTGTTTTGGCTCACAGTTTTGATGGATTCAGTTCATGGTCAGCTGGCTGTATGGCAGAAACAGCATGACGAAAGGCTGTGGCAGAGAAAAATTGCTCAGTCCATGAGTATCTGGAAACAGAGAGAGAAGACAGCATCCAGAAGTAAGAATACAGATCACTCCCTCAGCGACCTGCTTCTTCCAACTAGGTCGTATGTCTTGAGTACATGGGGTGTTTAGTTATGAACTCATCAATAGGCCGTTGATAAATAATAGTGTCACATCATCCATTCACCTTCCAGACTTTGGGGGAATATATAGATCTAAACTGTAACAGGAACATGGATGTAGACAGCTACAGCACTTGCCTAAATTCAGATAGCTGGTAAGCATCATAACCAGGCACCCAAACTCAGTTTGTCTAGCTCCAGAATCTGAATTTTGAAAAGTATACGGAAGATGTGCATTGTTTTCTCAGTAAAAAAGTATCCTGTAAGCAACAATACTTCCCCCACCAGAAACAGTATTAACTATAGTAGTAAGAAGGAAAAGAACACGAGAAAGGTAAAGAAATTGAGAGGAAAACAGGAGGATAAATGTGGACCTACAGTGTCCTCCAAACCTCTCAGATATTCTGAGGTGGGGCTTTTGGAAGGTAACTATATGATGGAGGAATTACACCCTTAGTGGATTAACCCACTGGTGAGTTCATGGACAGATGTGTTATTAGGAGGCCAGACTTGGTGAGAGATAGGTCCATGTGGACTTCATTAGAAGGGAACATTCATGTCTCCAGCTTCTCCTCATGATCTTCTTCCTGGCTGCCATGGACTGAGAAACTTTTCTCTGCCATTCCCTTCTACCATGCTGTTCCCAGGTTGAAGCTAGCTGACCATGTACTGAATCCCCTAAAACTGTGAGCCAAATTAAATCTCTCCTACTTTACGTTGCAGGTATTGGTATTTCATCCCAGCAATGGGAAAGGGTATAATACAATAAAAAAGGTGAAGAGGTGGAAGACAAAGGAAAAGGGAGAAGAAAATGAATCACAGTTCAAAAGGAAAAAAAAAGTAGAAGCAGGCAATCTACCAACAGCATCAGGGCCAACACATTAGCCTTAGTTTCACGAGCCTCCTACTGGGCTGTGTAATTACTGTCCAGCTGAATTTCTTCAGGCAGGTGTTCATGCAGGGACGTGGATGTGGGCACGCGTGTATTGCTCTGGCTGGGCTGACACTCATGATCCAAAGACCTTACTTGGTAGCTTTAATTCTTGCTGCTCTCCAACTGTCCTGTGTTCCCTCGAATCCCACTGTCACACTGTCTCTATCCTTCAAACCCTACCTGAGGGTTTGCTCAACCTTTACTAACTACTCCTGCTTTTCATGACTTTGGGATACCTTCAGGATCACAGGATTTTACCCTGTTTACCTTCTCTAGCTCAAAACACTTCTTTTGTCATGAGGCCCATAGAAGGCAGGGAGTACTGGAAGTCATTCCGGTTCTCTGTCCATTCCACATTGCCCAGTGCTGCACATGCTGATACATATGTATTCTGTCTCTTAGATCATTGTCCACCTCGAGAGCCAGCAGCCAGCCTTGCTTGACTTCAGTGTCCCCTCCCTCACTGGCACACACTTGTCCGGTGCTCAGTAAATGACGGATTAAAAATGAACACATTTCAAATATCAAAAGTTCATTCAGAAACACTAAGTAACATTAAAAAAGAGACTGTCAGCTCTGCTTCAATGCAGGATATTTTCTCCAGCATTTACCTAAGAGACATTACAACTTACACACGTCAGAGATAGCGTTCAATTTTTGAAAATATATGTGTCTTTTAATGATAATCTGAACTCATGCATCCTCATTAGCCCTTTTTGTGTTCAGTTATGCAAACAGAATACTTGTCTGTGTCTCAGGGCAGCAGGAAGCTGATCTAGTGATAACATATATGAATTTTCCTTCCTTACAAAATCTTTCCACACATGGTAAATACAGCAAGGAGCACCCTAAACCATACCAACAAAGGCACTCATTAAATGCTTGCTGGCAATTGATCAAGATTAATGTGTGGGGATGTTCACTGGACAGAGTGCAGGCAGGGCTCTTACTTATTAAACATAACAAATTACAAGGAAATAAATCGGTTCATTACCTTTAATTGGAGCATCTCCAGTTGACCACATTATCGGGGTCAAATGCAACAAACAGATATGAACTTTGGGTGTGGATCATGTTAGGCTGCACATTTATCAATTATGCCAATAGTAGGATTAATAACAGGTAATAACCACCTTGTGAGAAGCATCACTTACTGTGTTGTGAAACTGGGAATCATAAGAAAAGGCAAGAGAGTGAGAGATGGGCCACATCCACAGGAGGAGCTGGAGAGAGCCCCTGGTTCTGAGGGACATGCGTACTCTGAGGCTTTCTAGAAGGGAAGCGCAAGGGAAAGCCAGCTGACAGCAAGTGACTGTTACGTGCCATGCCCACAAACACTGCCTTGTTTAATGTTACCCCCCAACCATCTTTGTAGTGGATATTTTCTTTGTGTGATACTATGTACTGAACCCAGGGCCTTTGCACTGAGCTACATTCCCAACCCCCCCTTTTTAATCTTTTATTTTGGCACAAGGCCATTAAATTGCCTAGTGATCTTCCCACCTCAGCTTCCCAGAGTTAAGATGACAGGTGTGCTCCAACATGCCCAGTGGTAGGAGATACTTTAACTCCATTGTACCTTTGATTATACTAAAATTTCAAGATGTGAAACTGTCTAAGTTTATAGTGCTGAGCAGGATTCAAACCTAGATTGGTGTGGTTTCAGATATCATGGGGGATGCTGCTGGCTTCCTCCCCAGTACCCACGACTGCCCTGTGTTCCCCCGAGCCTGCACTTCCACACTCACAGTGACTCTTGTGTAGTCTAATGACATCTTGGTCAGTGATTGTGTAAGGGGCGGGCCAATGACCTGAACCCAGCTGAGAGCCTCTCCTGCACCCTTCGGGAAAGGTTATTTTTGCTTTTCAAAAACAGACCCAAAAATGGCCTTTGGATACTGTTGTCACCTAACATGCAGAGGGATGTGACTGTCCTGTGACATGAAAAGGAAGGAAAAGCTAAACAATGTGTGCACACCTGTAATCCCAGTGGCCCAGTGGCCCAGAGGCAGGAGGGTCACAGTTCTGAGCCAGCCCAGGCAACTCAGTCAGTCCTTGTTTCTAAAAAAAATTAAAAGGGCTGGGGATGTAGCCCGGTGTGGAGGCTGTGGATTCAGTCCTCAGCACTGCAACCCCACCTCCAACAGAAACAACAACAAAAACAAAAAGACCAGGTGGGAAGTACTCTACCTAGATCTGTGACAGTGCCATGGAATTGCTGACTTCCCTGGCCTAGGTCCTTCTAGCTCCAACCTCTTCGTGTTGAGAAATTATACCTTTTCTCGTTTGTTTACACTGCTCTTAAATCTGTGGCCCCAAAATCTTCCCAGGTACAGATTTCCATGTCTTTTTGAAAAAACCGAATTACAGTGAACTATAAAGTGCTGCTGCCTGAGAGAGTTCATAGGCAAACTTCCCCTGTGTGAGGAGTGTTATGAAACACGGATCTTAATGAGCAAAGGACAGTGGAATAGGTTGTGGTGAGCGCTGTTAGCGCTTCTGGGTGTGGCACCTACAGGGACACTTTTCCTCTAAAGAGCTCTGAGGGCCGGCCCGAGGCGGTTGCTGTTTGTGTGGGCTCTGATAAACACGTTGTCTTTGGTCTGTTCATTCCCACAGAAGGTAGCGGCCCTTAGGAATGCATTCAACCTTGTAGAAAGGAGTAAATTGGTCAGGCAGGAACTACACCTTGCCACTGTCCCCCACCACCTGTACCTCCAGTGGTCTCAGTGCGTGACCCAGCTCAGAGTGGAAATAAAATTGCCATTATTGAGAATTCGTTCTTTGAAAACCAGCCTTGTGGGTGTATGATCATTGGCTAGACAGGGCCAGACTATTGTAACTCGCTTTAGGAAAATCACTATTCTCGGGGACTGCTACAGAAACACGCTGGGCAGGTGCAAAGAAAGAGTGAGAGGTAGGAGAGTTGCCCAGAAGATTCCTGAGAAATAAGACTCTGTGCAAACATAAACACATTTCTGTATAAACAGATCATCCGTGTAGACGATCCAGCTGTGTAGACAGGGTTGCAAACACTGACTTGCCACCCTATCACTCTGTGACTCGGTCATTTATCCAGAACATTTTCACTTTTAATGTTCTCACCCAATAAACACTGCAAGGGCTGATGCCATAGGAGCGTCCTGAGATTTGGTGACCTCATTGTCTCATTTCTGAACGCTTCCTCCAAGTGCTCCCTGACATGCAACTGTGGATTATCTCAGCTAATTCCCACAACCCCAGGAGGGAGATAGTTTCTTCTTTTCCTCATGTTACAGATGTGGAAACTGAGGCCCAGAAAAGGACAAATAATTTTCTGAGAGTCACACAGCTACGATGTATGGAAACAGGCATCGAACGGGGTTGGCACTCCAGTTGAGACACCGCAGTCAGTCACACGGATTGTCCCCCTCCCAAGCTCAGTGGCCTCTCTTTGCAATCTCTCATGGGGTCTCTTCTTTCCTGAGCCTCACTTCTGGCTGCACCTGCCTGATTTCAGAGGACTGAACTATTCCATCATGGCCCGTTTGCTCCTGCAAGAAACTTTTTCTCTTCACAGTCAGGCCTCAAACTGAAACAGACAATGTCAACTCAGACTTTTGATTTTGAAGGAGTTGCTCCTACTGGTAAGATTGTCAGTTATTTTAAGAGCTCATCTTGCCAGGTGCTGTAAAGCAGGAAGATTTCTTGAGACCAGAAGTAAGACGCCAACCTGAGCAGCATAATGAGCCCTCCCCATCTCAAGAAAGAAAAGAAAAGAAAAAGAAAGGAAAGGAAAAAGAAAAGAAAAAAGAAAAGAAAAGAAAAAAAAAAGAAAAGAAAAAAGAAAAAATCAAAGAGCTTGCATGGAATCCTGTAATGGAAGAAGTCATTGAGAGAAAGGCTCGCAGCAAAATAGAAATTGTCCAATTAGAGGTCAGCTGTGTGCCAGCACGGGCATGCCTCGTTGCTCCCTGGGTGGCCCACATGCCCTCCCTGCCACTTCCCAGGCTCAGCTAGGCTTGTCCTTTCCCTGCAGCTGTCCCAGGGACTGCTGGGAAAAAGCCTGGAGCCATTTGCTACCACTCCTCAACCTCTCGTACCCCAAGAGCTGAGGAAGTGGGCCGGCTGGTCACCTGCACTGAATGGGTCTGGAGGAGAGGTGGGAAGCACAGGAACCCTCAGTGCTGCTGGCTGCATTTGAGCGCGGCTACTCGGTCCTCGGGCACATTGTGATCTGGGTGGGATTTCTGGGCTGGGAACGCCTTGTGAAAACCGAGATGAGGTCTGGGTAGTATCTATCGTCCCTTTTAGCTGTGGGTGGGCTGGCTTTAAGAGGAGTGATCCAGGAAATCCCTTGCCTGGAGCTTGACTCAGGAGCTTCCACGGGGCGGGCGGCTGCAGCTCCTGTCCGGGACCGGGGTGCCCACAACTGAAAGCTAATCATGCCTGCATCAGAATTTCGATGATTTCTGCCCCTGAAAATGCTCTTTCTAACCGACCACACATCTGCAATGTCTTGTTCCCTAGATGCTGTCTGCATGCCCTGAGTTATGTCAAGCATTGTTAATATCTACAAGCCTTTGAAATTTTCCTTTCTTCTTTCCAAACAGCCAGGTCCTGAGGCCAGGGGCCGGTTATTGACCTTCTCTGCATCCCCAGCGCCAGCACACTGTCCCGTACATAGGTTGGAAGTGCACAGTGAAGTGTGTGCTGAGTCACTGGGTGGGTATGGTCAGCCTGTGCATTCTCTTTGGGAAACACTGGCTCAGATCTCACTTTGCTTTCTTTTCTTAGGGTAGGAGGGCGATTTGGCTATAATAATATGTAATCGATAAAAATGACACATGACACCTGAAGTATATTACAAAACTAGCATGAAATCAGTTATTTAGAACATAGTCTGGAGCATTTTATTTGGAAGCTCTTAAAAAGACCCATGTCCAATAAACCATCAAACAAAAAATAACAACTTTTTATTTATTTATGCGTTTATGAAGGCTATTGGACAAGTTTATCTGTACACTTGTTATGGATCTCAAGTTCTGAGTTGTTTGGAGGGTGAAGGAGAGCATAAAAATGATGCTTAAATGCTATAAAATTATAAAACTGAAGAGGAAATTGGAAGCATAGGCAAAGAAATTTCTGCATTCACGTATAAAGTTTGCTTTTAAACGTGTATATAAATGTGTGTTTGGATCACCAATTGTGTTCTTAAAATCCTTTTTTTCTCCAGTGTGCTTCCTTTTCTTGCAGTTGGCTATGATGTTCACCTTTTCTGTACACTGCATGAATTTTAATTTCTCACCCCTCATCGCCCTTAATCTCTCCTACAAAGGATGTCTCCAGAGGAATTAACTCTGGGGATGCCGCTTTCTGGTCCACCAGTAAATACCCTGAGCATCTTTACACATTTATCTGCCTCAAACTAATAGCCAGACAGGGGTGGTTTTCTTAACGTAATGGACCCTATGTTGACTTTCTCCCAGGAACAATCCTAGAGTCTGTCGCAGGAAAATTCACGGGCAACTTTCAGCAACTTGTAATGGGAGGCTACCAGCTGACAACATTTTATCTTGGTTTCCTTGAGAGAAAGCAATCATGCACTCGGTTTAGATATGCAAGCCAAGTTTACTTTCTGATGCCAAGCTGGCAAAAATCGTGGTCATTGGGATTGGTCTGTCTGTGAAAGGGAAAAGGCATCAGAAGGCGAGTATTTAAATTTATTACATAATTTTAAAAATAAATAGTTGATGAATTAATTCTTTTTTTTTCAGAGTCCAAGTAACAGATTACGTGAATCCTTGCCTGAGCTCTACTCACCTTGCCAGTCACTCAGCTCTCAGCAGTTAACAAAAAGGTTTTAAGATAGAAACTGGACTATTTAGCCTTCATTAACCATTCATTCTGTTCAAACACATCATCCAGTAACTGAAGAGGGGTTAATGGTAGCTAAGCTTGAGTCTGTTGTCAAAAGTAGGCTTAACTTTCTATGAACTCACTGGACACAAAGCATGCTGCCTGCTTACTATTCCAAATGTCACCAGCTAGGAGCAAACGAATGACTACTAATGGTAATTAAATACCTCTGAAGCCATTTGTACCAATAACAAAGAGTTACTGTCACAACTTGAATGAGTTCCATCTGCCCATTTCGAAAGAATGTTAACATTATATAAGTGATAAATCAGACAGCAACAACTAAGTAAACAGACAAACAAATAAGTTTGGCGATAACATTTCTCTAGATGAACATGATTTCCACTCTTTCCTTTGAAAACAAGAGTTAATGAAAATATACCACGGGCTTTGGTTGTGTCAGTTTCTACGATGAAATAACTAGAAGGAGGCTTTCAGGAAAAGTTCTTCCATCTGTAGTCTTGAGGCTGTGAAAAAGATTGTTTGAAATTCCATTTGGCCTTTTTTTTTTTTCCTTTTTGCCTTGTGAGCTTCCTGGATTCAGTTTCTACTATTGATTTTTAAATTTTCATTTGCTCTCATCTCCTTAAGTAAATGGCAAAGACGAGGGTCCGGTTTTTCTACTTTCTGTCTTCAGGACACAGAGTGCCCAAAATGCTGCTTCTTACGCAGCTGGATTGGCAGCCCAGGGATTTTCTTTGGTGGGCTTTTCTCTTCAACAGTCCTGAGGCCCCTAAAAAGGTCTGTCTGGCTTCTATTGGACATCTACTGTTTTTTTTTTAAAAATTTTTTTTTGCATCTAAATCCTTTTATATTGTGAAGAGATAAAATATGAAAAGATGTTGAATGAAAGAACCAAGTAGTTGAGAATGCTTTTGAAACATACCTAAAAATCCTAGGGCAGCAAGAACAAAACTGCAAAGAGTGTTCAGAGAAGGAGCTACTTTGTTTGTCAAATCTTTGGAAAGGCAGTGGTCACATAAAAATGTAGACTTTATTAAACCAGCCAGAGCATCTGTAATAGCACCCTTTTGTCAGGAGGTAAAACTACTTGTAAATCTGATGGCTTAGTTCTAGTGAGAAGAGAAAGTGGTAGGTGTAGAAGACAACCAGGTAGGATTTTGGTAGCAATTGTATAGTGGAGGTGGATGAGGAGAGGGACCTTACACATTTATCTATGCCCCCTACAGAAAACCTAAAGGTATAATGAAAAGGAAAGATAGAGCAACATTCTGGAGACAAAGAGATCAAAGATAAGAAAAAAAAATTGGATGTATAAATCCTAAGACAGCTTCCTGTCTCAGTTAGGTCTTTTTGTGTTCCAAGCAACAGAAAAGTATGGAAGAATATATTGACTTAAATAACTATAAAGATAAGAGTTTAAATCTGGCTGCAGGATTGGTTTGATCTAGCTCAACAATGTCTCTCAATAATCCATTTGTCTTTTTGCTCTGTCTTTTGTTTATGGTGTAAATTTTATTCCAAGTTTGATTTTCCATATGGTTGATGATGACACCACCCAACTGCTCCTGGGACCGCATTATTTCTTACATTTGAATAGAAAGAAAGAGAGAATCTCAAATCAAACAAGACCTCTGAATTTCACTTTGACAGGACAAGTTTTGTTTAGATTGGCCGTGTGTATGCCCTTGAGCTGATTAGCAATTCAGCCCTTACTTCTGCAGTTAGGATAAAGAATCAATGATGACAACCTGGAACATGGAGGTGTAAAGCATCATGTAGTGTAGGCCTGAAGTGAGCAGTTGATGCTGCTTGGCTCCTGAGCGAGAAAGGAGACCTTTCATCTACTAAATCTTTTCCCTGTCCCCTGAACAGTTATCCTGGGAGAACTTACAGTATTTCTCAAAGTGAAGTTCACAGGCCAAGATTATGAGGGTTGGTTAGATGCAAATTCCTGAGCCTTTCCCAAGAGTTTGTGAATCAGAATCCCTGGGAGTAGCATCCAGGAATTTTAGCAGGCTCCCTGGGTGGCTTTAATACTGTTAAAGTTGGGAGACCACTAAACTTCTGGAAAGTGGCCCAAAGGTAAAGGATTCAGGAGACCGTCCTTTCCCTTTAGGAAGACCTGAGAAAGTTCCTCACAGTACCTTCGCAACTGTCTTGAGAAGGACAGCTATCAGTCGCCACCCCCCCAAAACATTTCACATTAGTTAGGGTCCTGTTTGACATGATACTTTTCATGGAGGAGGAAAGGCTATAGCTGTTAGCATCAGAGCAAGTAAAAAATTCATGGACTCATTTTTCTGTTTTTAAAATATGTTTGGGAGCCAGGCGTGGTGGCACACACCTGTAATCCCAGCACTCTTGGAGGCTGATGCAGGAGGATCATTACAAGTGCGAGACCAGCCTGGACTACATAGTGAGTTGAAGGGCAGCCTGAACTGCATAGCGAGACCCCCCTCTCAAAAAGACCAAATATATTCCACATATACTTAAACTAGACCTTAGTTTTCTTTAGGATCCAGTGAAAGGTATTGCCATGCTTAGAAACATTTCCTGAGAGGAGATGATTCCTCACTGAAAAAGGGGAAAATAACCTGTAATTCATTTGGCTCTCCCCCCAACCCATTTTATTCAAAAATAAAAAGAAAGAAGAAGAAGGAGAAGGAGAAGGAGAAGGAGAAGGAGAAGAAGAAGTAAAAGAAGAAGAAGAAGAAGGAGAAGGAGAAGGAGAAGGAGAAGGAGAAGGAGAAGGAGAAGAAAACAAGCTATAACAAAATTTCACAGCGTGCCAGTCAGGGGCAACAATGGCACACACACTGCCCATTGTCATTCCCACAGCATTCACCCAGAGCACGACACATCTGCCTTCAGTAACTTTTAATATCAAGTAAAAATTCATTTTCATCTGCTGAAAAAAGTGAAAAAATTAGATATTGTTTTGTGAATGACCAATGATTTACAGGTAAAATTTCCTTCACAAAACTGGTTTATTTTGATTAATTTTTTCATATAGTGAGGTAGATAAGTAACCTTATATTTATTATTATTGCATTTATCCTAGCGGCGATGATGAGTCTTAAAGCATGAAGAACCTGAGTGAGTTTTAAGGCATGAGTTCTGCATGAATTTTATGCATAGACTTTTAATTTTTTTATTCATTCAAAAATACTATTGTGTGTCATACATATGTATACACACACACACACACACAGATCAGAATTCTGCTAAATTTTGAAAGTACACCATCAGCCAGATGCCCATGGAAGCTGCTCTCGGGGAGTTCACAGGCTAGTGTTATGCAGTCTAATACAGTGAGTATGGGTCGCCCATGGCTGTTTACATTTAACAAAATCGCAGTTCAGTGACAGAGCTACATTAGTCATGTGTCAGGCGTTTGGCAGCCACACATGGCTAGTGGCTGGTGAATGAGGCAACACAGACACAGAGTATCTTCAGCATCATAGAAGATTCTATTGGACAGCACTGGTCCAACAAACTTAGTTCCAAATCATGGTTCAACCATTTAGTAGTTGTATGAGCTTAGAAAATTATCTTAATTTCTCTGCACCTTGTTTCCTAGTTTGCAAAAATAGTAAAACTCAAAGCAAACAGAGGGTCACCCGAGCCGATACTGGGAAGTCTTCTGGGTGAGGAGTGGGTAGCAAACACGCAGTCACTCTTGACTGCAGCACTGAGCATTCTACTGCTAATGGGAGCATTTTGTGCTTCTCTAATTGCCACTCAGCAGGCCCTAGAAGGGCAGAAGATGGGCCCTTGCTGTGGTCCCCTTGTCACTGAGACTACATTCTAGAGAGTTCTCCAGTGAGGTGCTGTTAGATTTCTTGTGTCTGTTTACCTGAAATGTGACCTGCACACAACTCCAGACAAATCATAAATCACTTTTTCAGTGTATTTCACTGCCTCTAAGCATGAGAAAATTTTGAGAGCCACTTAAGTCTTGAGTTCAATGCTAAATGATAAATTAAGGGACACGAAGCTATTGTTGCTTAAAGAAAAAAACAGATTCATAGTAAGAAGGCACAGCTAATTGGGTGAAGTTATTTAAATTGCTTTAGGTGTCATTACATGCTAGTACCAACCACTTGGTGGAAAATCTGAGAGGAGGTTTTGAGAAGGATTAGATAAAAGCAGGAGCTCTGCTCAATGAGCCACGCCCACCGTGGTCAGGCTTAGGGAGGGGGCGCCCACATTTCATACATACCATCCTTTCCGAAAGAGCAGGTGGATCACAGAAACAGCAAGTTTCTTGTCCTGAGCTATTACTGCTAACTGCAGACATCTTCAGTAGATTAAAATATATCTGAGGCTTACAATCACATCAGGCCTATTGTACTTGGACTTATGCCCAAGAGCTATTGGTTCCACCATCTGTAAATAAACCTATGATATAAAATCCTGCAGGATTTGAAACCGTGGAGCAAAGGACTGTGTATGACATTGCATATTCCATCATTTGCGTCAGGCGACAGCTTTTGAGACAAACAGCTTATGCTGTAACTTAGCTCCCAAACCAGGGGTTGGTGGGGGAAACAAAGACCTATCTTCTCAAAGTGCAATGTCACTGTGCCGCTCCTCTGTTACTAAGCACTTCTTTTTAACTTTCAAGTTCTAGTAATCCAACTCCAGGCCCCATGTGTCTAAACCTTAGGTTTTTATAACTCACCAGTCACAATGGTTCGGAGTGTCCCAAAGCCACCCAGTGCCCAGTTTATTTTCTTTAATACTGTAGTTTCATCATACCAGTGGCCTTGATCTTCTCACCAATTATTTACACTTTAAAAACAGTGTTATAGTTTTCATGTCTTCTAAACTTTCCGGCACATCAGTCACGGTGCTAAGTAGCCACAGCATGGTAAGATTCTTGAAGACATGGACCTGCTTCGTCTCAGGACGTACTCACTGATCTTGCTGCTTGGACACAGTATCTCAGTAAGTTTTTTATTGATTTCCTGATTGAAAAGAAAAACCCAAGTGATGTAGTCTGATTTAGTTTTTGTTAGAAATGCGCTGCGCTCTTCCGCACGACTTCTGCTGGATTTGTGCAGAGAAAGTAACATGATGTTCTTTGCAACAGAAATGTAGAGACCAACACTTAGAGCAGAAGTCAGTCATTCTCCCGCCAGCTTCCCCAGGGCAGCACTCTGGGAGAGGCCCTACTCTCCGAATAATTTCTGAAGGGTGATTTATGGTCTATTATGTGCTGCTAACTAGAATAGGGCAACGCTCGGTAGATATCCTTAGATGTATTTTATTGCTATAAATTACATGTAATAATCACAAATTTAAAACTTCAAACCCTTTATATGTTAGGAAATTTGCTTCATAAGCACTTTTGTCGCAGCATTAAGGAAATTATATTACCTCAGTGTATTGCCACACAGTAAAATCATTGCAATATAATTGGATTTTCCCCCTAATTTGGGGGATGGATTAAAATTGTGTTAGAGGCCTTTCCAACTTAAATATTTATTCATTTGCTTTTGTTCTAACTAAAACTATAAATGATTTAAGGGAGAAAAATTGAGAAGGGTAGACACAGGTGAAGTGAAAGTAAATATTGATTTTACTAGTTTAAAAAAGGCTAACAAAGCCTTCAATATCGCATGGTTTCTCTTATATGAGAAACTCAAAATATAAATAAAGAGCAGAATAAAAAACAGATAACAGGAAGCAGGGAGCTAGGGCTTCCTCAGAGGGGAAGGGACCAAGGGTAGGGGAGGGGATCAGGAGGGGAGGGCAGGGAAGAAGGGATCCAGAGGCCTTGTGTGTGCGCACCGTCTCTCCATGAGGAACGCAGATCTTACGCGCTGCCAGTGTGGACTGATGAAACATTTTAAAAAGTTTAACATAGGAATAGTTAAATATAAAAGAAAAACTTTGCTTAGAAAAAAGTAATAAGCAGGTACAGAGATGTAATCCTGTAATGTGACTGGTGATTGTGAGGGGAAATAATTTACTCTTATTTAGGATCCAGTGAAAGCATTTGTTTTGTTCTCTTGTCTCCCACACTTGGCTGATAACTAGCCACTAGCTGGCTTTGAGTAGAAGCCCCTTACGTATTGATTTAACAAATGGGGAAGTCAGTCAAATTTTATTTGCTGGTCTTATCATTAGGTTAGTAGTTCCTCAAGAGCAAGAACTACCTCTGGCTTGTTTATCAATCCTCAGTGCCTAGGGCAATCTTTTATACATTGGTGAGTTGAAGAAACGCTTGCGAGAGGAATAGAGTTGTTCCTTTCAGCTGTAATCAATAACTATTGTAAAGCCCTTGGTATTTCTGCACTAGTAAAAGTTGGGAGAGAAAGAGACTGGTTTTCTCAGTAGAGGATGCTGGTTTATAATTTTACATACTTTTTTGGGTGGATGCTTCTAAAGCAGGATGTCTAAAACTTGTTTGATAAGTGAGACTCAACTGTTGGGCATTTGTTAAAAATGCGGCTCTTGTGTGCCAACTGCAGACCCTGTGCGTGGGACTCCAGGAGACTTGAATCGATACATGTGTCTCAAGCGATTTTCCCATGATTTGGGAGGCTTGGAATAATATTCATGGGACTAAAGACTTTCTTTTCTAAGAACTTTGTTAGCCACATTCTGTGTTCAAGATGATGAGTTTTCTTTTTCCCTCAGTTGATACAGAGTACATTCTAACTTAATCCATCAGACTGATACCAAATACTGAAAAATTCCAAATTAGTAGGGTCTACTCAAGACCTTTCCTCAACCAAATTTTTTCTTTTGAGCAGCCTTGATCTGTTCAACTTTTATGTAAGTGCCAGCTCAAAAGCAGACCATTAAATAGCATCTCATCCTACGCTTTTGTCCCATTGCTTTAAGTGATCACACACTGAATGGTGGGTTTTGCCAGTGACAAATAATGCTGTATATGTCACTTGGGACAAAACTCTCCCTCACTCTTTTGGAGTCGGTTACAGGAGCAGCTTTTCAGAGAGCACTTTTGTATACCACTTTGTTGCTGTGTATGTTTCTAAACACTGCAGGTATGTGTGTATTTACTTGGTGAGAAGAAAATTTCATTAACAATTTTTTTAAAAAGCCAAGCATCACATAACCAAGTTAGCATTTCCACTCCCACGATTTCTCTTCAGAAATTCCTTTGACTACTCAGAGGTCCAGGGGAACGATGTGAATTCCTCCTTTCCAAGGATCTGGCCGTTCTCGTGAACCCATCAACTCTTCAACCTCCTCCCTTGTACGCCAATCGTGTACACATGTGTCTAACAACTGCCTGCCATCACCATAAAGCAGGTGAGGAGGAACAAAGGACATCAGCCTTCCGGGGCTGAGGAGCGAGGGAACCTGCAGAAACTCACAGGAGACAGAACAAACAAGGAAGAACTAAATGACTAATGAACAGGAAAGGAAACCGAACCAGAAAAACAAACAGGCAGAGAAAGCAACTGGTGATCAAACAAAGAGGCTGAGTGAGTCTGTGAACCCAGGAGTCTGGCGCTCACCTGGGGCCCACCTGCTGAACAGGGGGGAAAGGAGGCAGCCAGAGCTGGAGCCCTTTGTGGGTTCCAGTTCCCTCACCTCCACACCCTCAGACAAGGAGGGTGGTGGAGCAATCAGGCGGGCTTGTGTGTGTGGCTTGCTTCCCATGGAAGACCCATAAATACTTGATCATCAAAGCCCGTAGACAGGGAAGCGGTTAGCAAAACAAAGTAGCAGGAAGGATGGACTTAAAACGTTGAGATATAATGCTTATTGTGTTAAAAGAAAACTTCTGCTTGCCATGTGACTGAGTTCATCTTTAGTCATATTAGACTAAGGATGACTTGAAGTGAGTACAAATAAATAGTTGTAATTTGTGGTACAAAATCCTTCCCTTGGATACCTACATGTAAATGGACACATGTATATTAAATATAATTGAGACATATTTCTTGAGAGTGTGCTCAGAGCAAGGCATTGTGATTTGGTCCTCTATGGTGTTATAGAATATATATTTTATTTTTTTAGAATATATATTTTAAATCTGTTTTATTAAAGACACTCAGCCTGACAGTGGTGCTGACAGGTTGCTGAAAAAGACTGGCTTTATTACCATGTTTCCTAAATGTTCTTTTGAAGACTATTTGAGGTGGGATGGAGGTGTGGGTGGGAAACTGTTCCGGAATATTCAAAAAGATTGATTCTTTTTCAAAGGAACACAATTAATTTTTCATTTTCTGACTTATCTCTAACTTTCATAGTGGAAGTATCCAAATTCTATTTTCCTAGTGAAATTATATTTGTCCTGCTTGAAAACACTTCTGCAAATTTTTCTGAAAGAAAAATCTTTAAAAGTAAGTTAGACTCATTTCTGTATTTTTTAACTTTAGATTGATCAGAGGCCAAAATATTTTTCACAGCTATGGAGCTGGATGTGAGGCCAGTGCCCAAAATTTGTTATGAAATCTTTTAAGTCTTTCTAAAACGTGAGGCACAAATTTGGCTCTGCTGTTTCTAGCAATGAAAAGAGTGAAATAGCCAGTTGCAAGATCCAGTGTATACAGGAAAGCAAAAAGCAAACCAACTTCTCAAACAGAGAACAAAAATACAGTTAATGAGACAGAGGATACGTCTTCCACAGGTGCTTTTAGTACAGAATGTGAGTAATGGAATGGACAGTTTCTGCACAGCATCCTTTTGGTAAATGTCCTTGTCTTAGTTTCTTATTGTAAATTGAACCTATCTTGCAGAATTGTCTCGTGTGTGTTATTGTAAGAACATTAAATCTACTTTGGAGGAAGGTCCAAGTAGGTAGTGCATGGAGAGATAGAAAATATACCAATCAGAATTAGAACATGGAGAAACAGCCTTCTGGAGATCTGTTTCTACTTAGTTTATTATGTAGCTTTTCACCCTCACTGCATTACTTCTTTTTAAGGGAAACGTTGAGAATACTTCTTCACTTGATGAATAAAGGATCCCTTTGGGCTTTTGTGCCAGGAAAATACAAAGCTAAGGCTTTCTTAGCCTGAAGAGCTCTGGGCCCATCCCTGTGGGTGCTCAAGAAAGGGGGCTCAGTCCATCTCTCCCGCTTCACGCTGACCTTTAAACAGAACACGCTGCAGAGAACAGCTTGGATTTGGAGCTTATTAAAAATACCCTTTTCTCTCCCTCTTCCCCCTCTGTGTTTACTTCTAGAAACCACCGTCATCGTCTGCAGGTCGGTTGCATGCTTCTTCTTACAGGAAGCTGTGCCCAGTTACCCAAATGTGATCATTCCTTTCCAGAACTCCCAGAGCCTCTCAGCGAACAGCACAAAGACTCGTTCTTGTGTGCGGTGTAGACACCTTAGAGTAGCATTGTTTTCCCATTTAGACTGCACATTTCCTTTTCTACAGCTTCCTACAAATTATTTTAACATAAAAAAGTTACTTTTTAAAAAGCAATCCTTCCCACTCCCCTTCAAAAAAAAATAACACTAAAAAATAAAAAAATCCCCCCAGGTCCTCATGTTTATACATCCTTCCCTAAGTGGGGAATAGTGACTGTCCCTAGGTCCTGGGCCCTCGTGAGGGACTGGGGAGTGAGGGTCCATGCATAGACATCAGAGTAGTACAAGGGGATGGATGGGGAGAAGAAAACGGGATTTAAACTCTGGGTTTGAATCTTTGCTTTCCTTGATACTTGGGGAAATATGAGAGAAATCCTCTAGCTTTTCTAAGCCCCAATTTTTCATCCATCAACAGAGAATAATAAGTCACTTCACTGGGTTTTTTGTGAAAATTAAAAGAGGTAATGAATATGCTAGTATTTCGTTAACTGTCAGCACTTTGCCAGTGTTAGTTATTATTCAGATTGGTGTAGAGCAATTACACACGTAACCTCTGGAGATGCTCTTGGTACCAGTAGGCTGTGGGTGGTATAATTCTAAGGCTGCCTTGGTTTGACACCCTTTTCTATCTCTTTGTCATGCTTTATAACATTCTAGAAGCACTCTCGCCAGCCTTCCCTGGAGCCCCCGAATCACCTATTCTATACTTTCCAGAAAGACTTAGATGGAAGAACAGAAAACTGGAACACCTTCCGAAAGTTGTGCTATGTAGAATTTAGAGCATGAATTCCTGTTGATAGTCAAAGCATTGTAATTCGATGTGTGTTTTGAACATTGTGATTCTTATAGGAAATATGTATGTGAAGAAAGTCTCTGATGTCTAAGTGCCAGCTCACTAAGATGTTAGCGGGTGGTCTAGAGGGTGGAAGGCCAGGTCACTGGAAGGCTCTCAGGAGGAGAAACCGAGGAGCCCCATGGGGAGAAGACCCCTAAGTGGAGGGAATGAGTTCCCAGGCAGTGCCCAGTGGTAATGGCCTTGGCTCTGTATTCCGCTTTCACAGTGCAGTGACAATGCAGCTGAATTACTGCAGGCAATTGCTAGGAGCTGCAGAGGAGAGCAGTTTCGTAAGTCCACTAACGGAACGTGGTGTGTGTGTGTGTGGGTGTGTGTGTGTGTGTGTGTGTGTGTGTGGAGGCAGCTTCGTGTCTTTCATTGCATGGCTTAGGGAGAGACAAGTAGAAGCCAAATTAAAGCAAGGAATAGTGGAGATTTTGCCACCCAGTCATGAGCTCCCACCTGGGACCCCCGTGGCCAGTATAAGAAGCACAAGAGGACTACAGTGGCAGAGGAGCTGGCCGTGTACCCTGCCTGGGATGATGCTCCCATGGCTGAGACCAGGCTGAGACAAGTCCGACTGTGAGTTCTGCAGTTTAGATCAGACGGAGCACCTACCCACCAGATACACTGAATTTGGGGAAGAGTGGAGTTGCCCCTACTCTGTGGTAGGAACACTGTTAGACAAACACTGTTGGATCTCCATTCAGGTAACCCTCTCAAACTCCTCTTCCAGACCAAGGACTGGAGAAACATGGATTATTTTTCCTTAATCAACTTCACCAATGTCTGCTCTCTATGGCCCAACCTCACCCCCACCCCACCAACTTCCTCTTGCTTCCAGAATCCCCATGAACGCATGTTCACCCCAGAAGCGCCTCAACTTTTCTCCTTCCTCTTTGGCTCCAGATTTTACTACTGTTCTTCCATCTTCACTGTTTGGGGCAGGAAAGAGGCAGAAGGCAAACTAGAGGAAATGTCCTTCCATCTTGAGTGGAAATCAAAGTTCCTTTCTCGTGGAAACAAAGCTATTCATCATGTGCAGCTTCCAAGCTACTGTGACGATCCTCCGTGAGCTGCATGACATGCTGAATGGTTCTGTTGTGATCTCATTTTTGTCACCTAGCTTATACCATGCTCGTGGGACTATGCACAGTGTGTGTCAACCAGCCAGCTTATTGACTGAGAAACTTGTATAGGGAAGAGCTCGACTAACTTATTCATACTTTACAAGAGAGATTGCATTAAATCACGAAAGTTAGGGATAATCTGTTTTAACCAATACAGCCTTGAATGTCAATTGTCTGCGTTCTCTTAATTCACATGGCATTTTCTTGTAACATACTCGATTTACACCATTAAGCTGAAATGCGTATTGTCTATCATTCATTGATACAACAAGATATGAAGATAATTAACATGATTTCCCTTAATTTGGTTAAGTGGTATACTTGGTGGCATTTTCCTTCCCTCTCCACTGAGCTTAGTAGTTAGATATGATTTCTTTTGTGCTAAAAATAACAAAGATAGTATTTGGAAGAAATCAGAATGGATAGGCTGATAAATTATTTATAGGAATTTCTAGCTGCCTGCCAATCTGTTTTGTAATGTAGTGGAATCTTAATTTTAAATGAAGGAACCTATGAAAAATCTGCTGGGGTGAGAGCTGTGACCGCTCAGTGATACCACAGGAGTCCCGCCCAGCGCCGGTTGAGTTCTTTCCCATCACCTCCCATGGGCTTCACCTCCAGCTGACCTTCCCCGGGCCAGGCTTAGGGGAGTTGGTTGGGACAAATGGGAAGACAGGAAAGGTGGAGTGAGGGAGAAGCCCAGCTCTGAAAGGGGATAAAACAAACCACCTTTGGGGACTATTGTGAGCCATTTCAAAAGTCTGTTTTGACAAATACGCCAGGCTATTCAGTGCTACATCCTTCAACTGTTGTGTCTGGTTTTCATAAAAAAATAATAATTGGGGGGAAATTAAGGACAATGGAAGAGTATTAGTGAATACAAATAGGTGAGAGATGAAAGCAATGTGTGGAGGAAAGGCAAACACAGCTACCAGGATATACCTGAGCTAGGCCTTTGGCCTGCCTCATTTTACCATGTAAGCGCCAGCAACTTGCACTGGACCTGATATGGTCTTGCTCAATGATGAAATCCCCCAGATTGTCGAGGGTCCTTCTGCCATTCAATGAAATCCAACAGACATGCTCATTATCTTTTATCAGGGGCTTTTCTCATTTTCTGTCCGTAAAAGACAAGAGCAGTGGACTTCGTATTGGCTATGTCATATCACTTGAAAAAACTGGTTTTCTCCAATAGATTGGAAAAAAATCCAATATATTCATAATGGTTGGGATCCTTTTATCCCATTATTTAAGGCATTCATTCATACACAGTTAATGTCTTTTATCTACACAACTGTAAGTAAGAGTCCTTAATGCATCTGTTACGTGGCTTTTGGTTTGCGTTGCTAAACATTAGACCATAGGTAATCATGGAAATCGTTTGCTCTGAACTCGCTACCGAGCATTTGAGGAAAATGAGGCTCAGAGATAAGGTTTCTGAAATGTTCAAAGTTACAAAGCAGCTAAAAAAAAGCCTATCTATTCATTTGTGCCCTTTGAACGGATACCATCCTTTCTATCATACTCCATCCGGCAGCCTGCTGTCCCCTTCCGAGTCCTACACGCAAAGTCCGAGCCTAAAAAATATCCCAGATACATACTTATCTCCAGTCATGTTCTTTCCCCATGATCCTATTGTTTCAGTCACTCCTGAGTGTCTTTTCTCCACAAACACCAGGAAGGAGCTGATGGATGGACTAATGCTGTATTTCTTGATTGAAAAGAGCAGAATGTAGTGATACTGTGCTGATACATTTTAGGAAAAAGGACCAAATAGCCAGTCAAAGGAGCAGAAGATCAACCTTCAACGGGCAGCACTCACGAGGCCCCTTGCGTGAATACCAAATCCTTTTCACCAGACAAAACAGAGTTTAACTTAGCAGACAGGAACGCTATGAATCACTGGGGTGGTGGAAGGTGAAACTGTTTGATACTCATAATTGGAAAATTGTGAACAGAAATTGCTCCTGTAAAGTAAACTTTCTGTGGTGTTGTGACACATGAGCAAGACAGGTCGAGATGGTTTGAAAATTCTTAATGGTTTAAATTCCTGAAGCTTTTGTAAGCAACTTTATGAATTGAAATCCGAATCTATCATCTTGTCCTTGTTTCGCAATGTGCTGTGGCTCACGGGATAATGATTTCATCTAGAAATTGCCAGCTAGGCTGATAATGTTGTAAATGGGGCATTCATTAAGCACAGATTTATTTTAAAATGTCACTCCAGTCCCATTGGCTCTCTGTTTGACCATCTACTGAGTGAAACTTGGAGAAATATCGTGAACAAATAAAAGGGCCTATTTACTTTGGAGTAAAACTGGATAAAAGTTAAAAACTAAATTACTCTAGCTCATCAAAAATAATTTTTGTACTTTGACTGTGAAGATTTCGAATATCTGATGAAATAGGACTTGTATAAGGTATATCCAATACCCATTACTCAGATTGAATAATTTTTAACATTTCCTGTATTAGCTCCATGAAGTTTTTTTTGCTAAAGTTTTTCAATGTTCACTACATGAAACATATTTACTATGTCTATCCAAGTTTCATAAATTATAGACATCATGACATTTCATTTCTAAATACACTTAGAAGAGTTTAGTAAGAATATTTTCTATGTAACAATTTCAGTATTACAACTAATGCAATTAACAGTTATTTCCTAATATTGCCTAAAACCCAACCCATAATCAAATTATCCAATATATACTTTAGTTCTGGGTTTATTTTATTTGTTTTTATTTATTTTAAAATTATTTTTGGGATCAGGAATCAAGCCTGTAGGTACTGTACTATTGTACCCTGTCCTAGCCGGGTTTATTTAAACCAAGGTCCAATTAAGAGCACACATTACATGTGGCTGGTTATGACCCTTTAATTTCTTGCAGTCCAAACCAACACCACTGAACCTGCTCATCTGACACATCTTTTCTTCACATGACCTGCTGTTAAAGAGAACAGGTAAGTTTTCTGTTAAAATGTCATACTGTTTTCTGGTGGTAGCTTACCTTTCTTACCTCTTTCTTGTGATTCCTGTAGACTGGAAATAAAGCCTGTAGGTGATATTAGATTTGAATTAATGAATATTTTGGAAATACTTTAGAGAAGATTTAATAATTCCAAGTATAGTCTATACCCAAGAAAAAAGAGAGAGTATCTGGTTATGAAAAGTCCTGTTGTAAGAATCTCAGATTAGCTTTATTTATACCATGGCAGATTTACAGTCACTCCAAACTGGAAATGACCCAAATACCTGTCAATGGGAGAGTGGGTGCATTAGTTACTTTTCTTTCATTGCTGAGACAAAACACTCGACACTCAAAATTAAAGGAGGAAAGGTTTATTTAGCTTACAGTTTGTAGAGGTTTCAGTCCATAATTGGTTGACTTCAGTGCAGGGTGCTGTGGCTGATGGACATCAAAGAAGAGAAACAAACATTGCTTGGCAGGCAGAAGGTAACAAAGCAAGAAGGGATGACCGCAGATCTTTCTAACCCTTATATCTTATCCAGGCTCCCTAAAGCAGATAACACTCATAGCCTTAATCTGAGCACTCTGGATTCCAGCATTGCTGCATGAATCAATTCCAGGGTCACGCACTTTAGATCCATCTAGACTCATAAGGATTTGGAGGGACATGTAGACACAAATTGTAACAGTGGATAAAGAAAATATAAAATATTCACACAATGGAATACTACTTAGCATTAAAGAGTTAACTAGTGATAAACACATCAGTATGGATAAATCATAATGATATTATACTAATAGAAAGACGCTATTCCTAGAAATGTATGGTACATACTATACGACTCCATTTATTTGAAGTTTAAGAACCTGGGATTCAATCTATGATGTTGGAATTCAGAACATGTGAGTTTGGGCACTGACTAGAGAGAGGGACAAGGGAAGTTTCTGAGATGGTGGAAAAGCTTTACATCTTGATTTAGGAATGGCAACGTGGATGCATAGATATTTTAAAAACTCATTTAGCTGCTTTGTTATTGTATGCAAGTAATACCTTGATAAAAGAAAAAAATAGGTGAATTTTTATACTTCATATTGCTTTTCTCAGGAAGCAAGTGACATCAGATAACCTCACTAACATTTGTAAGACCAAGACTGACTGCTGGGAAAATATGAAAAATCTTTTAATTTTAAGAAAAATCTGAGTTAGAGCATGGTGACTATTCCAGGATCATACACACCTTTTAAAAACAGTGTAGTATTTTTTGGTTCAAAATGAAGCACAGGCCTCTGAAAACGCAAGGTCGTCTTTCTCTTTTGTGAGAAAGATGGGCAATATGGTGGGAATGAATGAACGGGAAAGGAAATTCAGTGTAATAGTACAAAATAGAGTGATGCTGATGCAAAAGCGTGAGAGACTCAGGAAAGAAAGAGAGACAAGCTGGGAGGACCCTTCCATCCACAATGATTATCACAAGGCCATGGTGAAGTGCTGGATGCTTAGAAGGGAGGACTGAGGTTTCCCCAGGTGCTGGGATTCTGCCTTGGCAGGAAGGGCCTCCCTGCTGAGCCCGGCATGGATTTTTGCAGTGCAGGCCCTTCTGCAGCCTCCTACTTGGGACACAGCCATACATGTGACATTCTGACTTGTGGGTGGGAAATTGAACCAGAGGAAGGGCGGTGACAAAGGGGCAGGCCTGGCGAGTGTTAGCGGCTGGATGGCACTCAGCACCCCTCAGGATAAGGCCTGGTGGCTCCCTGCTGGATGTGAGGGTCTGGAAGCTCACTCATGGGTTTTGTCTTCATGATTTGCAGAGTACTTACTGTTTCACTGATAGCCAAGTAATCGTCCCTCCATGCGATGAAAATGATACCTGCACTTTTTTTGTATGTGTCGGGGGATGCGGTTTCCAACTTGGACTTAACTTGTGGAGGGCCTTGCTTTGGAGGTGTAGCATCTCAGCCTTTCAAACCTGTTCTCACAGTTGGCTGAGACACAGAGGTGGGAGGGAAAGTTCACATTCATAATGCCAAAGATTTGCTTTTTTCATAAAAATGATTTACCTGAAATTTCTTTATCACTCCCTCCCAGACGGGTCAGCAGATGGAAGAGACTTCCATCCTTCCCAGCCAGTGACAGCGCAGGCCTTCGGTCACCAAGGGGTGTGCACACTGCATGTTATCGTCTGTGTGTGGTATGCATCACTTTATGAAGGCTCTTTCCATGATGTACTCCAGTGCCTAAAAGCTACAATCTTCCAAAAGTTCTTCTTATGGAGAGATAAAGAAGAATGATTATCACGGCATTTATTGATTCAAAACTCGCTCTCCCCGAAGGTTAAACTGTAAATCAAATTAAAAGAATGTTGTCTCATTGCAGACTAAATTACTAAAATCTGATAATTCTCTGTGGTTTCATATGATATGAATCGTTTCATCACTTTACTCATTTATACTCAGAATCTACCCAAAATATATTTGAAAAGACTGAAAAAAACTACAAAGAATTCGGAAGAAAAAAGTAAAGAGATGGGCAAATGCAGATGGAGATATAGGTATGAAAATAAAAACACAGCAAAAACAACATATGCCACATTGTCCTATGCCTGCATGGCACAGTTTTAGCTCTGAGCTTACAGTGGGCTGCAAAGAGGTAAAAGTATGTGAACATAAAAATGGAACAAAAAAACATTTTGGAGGAGAAATTCATCTAGGGAATCTTCATCAGGAGGATAAGGTGCAATGAAAAAGACATTTTCTTGCTACCTCAGATACTGAGTTTCATTTAACTACTCAGCATGTGGCTAAGGCCAAAGTTAAATCTGGTAAAAGCAATCGTACAACTAAACCCAGATCCCAAAACCAAACGCAGTCTCAGCATGTAGCCTCAATGATGGAGACCGGATTTAGGGACCTCCCTGAACAGCACTTCATCCAAGCTGTTCTCATAGGCTTTGCACTTGTATGTTTGTTAAGAGACGGACAGTAGAGCTGGCAAATACCTGTAATCCTGTCACTCTGAGAGGCTGAGGCAGGAAGATTATAATTTCAAGCTCACCCTGAGCAAGCTAGAATTTTAGTAGGACTTTGTCTCAAACACAGAGGAGTGGGACTGGGAATGTAGGTGAGTAAAAAGGCAAAGACTCTGGGTTCAATCCCCAGTCAGGATGACAAAGGAAGAAAAGGAAGATGAAGAAGGAGAAGGAGGAGGAGAAGAAGGAGGATGAGAAGGATGAGGAGAAGAAAAAGAAAAGAGGAAGAGGAAGAGCGGAAAAGAAAGAAAAAAGAAAGAAAAGACGGACACTCAGTGTCACATTCTCTAACGAGATGTACAATAACACCTGTTAGGAACACTCAGTGTGTGCTAGACACCCTAAGCATTTGACATGTACTATCTACCTCGCCAGGCTAACTTTCCCCTTTTTGCAGACGAGGTGGATGGAGAAGTGTGGAAATCTAAAGGCTGAGTTCTGTAAGGTGTTGAGGAATGAACTTGAGACGGTCCAGCTCCATTGTGTAAGCTGTAGAACTTGCCTCAGGGATGTGTCTCTGGTAGATCTAGTACAGGTCAGATCCTAGACTGGTGAGAGACGTTTTGGTCTCTTCAGCTCAAGAGCTGACCGGAACCAGTGCCTGATTATACCAGTTCTATTTCTGGATCAATGTAATTCTACCCATGTATAAAATTAATTTCTGAAATGATACATAAAAGCATGAAGATGATATCTGTTTATAGTTATGGGGTACCATGTGGTGTTTAAATCATGATAGATGCATCTGTCTTCTCCAACTTTAATGTCCTTTTTTTTTTTTGGGTACCAGAGATCGAACTCACAACCTCAAGCTTGCCAGGCAGGCGCTGTGCTGCTGAGTTAGAGCCCCAGCCCCTTAATAATTTCTTTGTGATGAAAAATTTCAAAATCCTTTTAGCTTTTTAAAAATATACAGTACACCATGTTGGAACTCAGGGCACTGGGAGTACAGGCAGCCAGCTCACCGCCCTGGTAAGTGGCTGGGGGCCTGTGGGCTGAGAATCAGACATCAATCCATTCCTCCCCTCCCCCCGTTGGCAAGTAGGACCCGGAGGTCTGAGTATCTCTTGGGAGGATGAACATATGCAGTGTGGCAAGTAAGGGGGATTTCCTTCTACCATCTCTTTGAAGGCAAATATTTTTATCACTGTTTCGCTCAGTTCTGATTAATGGTACTGCTCTATTCAATATTCTGTTTTTATAAGTTCAATGTTTCCTTCCACTTTGCTCTACCTGACTGAAAGAACAGCTAATGTGAACAGAACAGGATGAACTATTGTGCCTATTGCTGGTGTCCTGGTGACCTGCTGTGAGGTTCTGTGTCAGTTTCACTGCACTGCCTTGCATGGGTTTGTTCTGTCTTGTTCCGCTGTATTTTGCTACCGTCCAAAAAAAAAGTAGATAACAAAGTAACAAAATGCCTCCAAAAACCTCCCTACTACACCAAAGCTGATCCATGGGGCATGGATGAGGAGAAACTCAAAAACAAAGCAACAGAATAATATAAATTGATTAAAAAGTAAATAACAACAACAAAACAGGTCAGTAAGGTACTGAGCAACCTGAAACAGGATATAACTAAACTTTTCAAAAGTAAAAGGAGGAAAAGAAAGTGCTCTAGAGGATATAACTAAACTGCATTATTCAGTATTTCAGTCAATAGCTTGTTTAGGTGGACTGTCTGGATACATGTTTATGTTCTCCTTAGCCCACTGAAAAGCCCTTAGGTCCCAAACAAACTAGTGACTCTCAAAACGTGGTCCCTGGAATTGTAGCATCAATATCATCTGAGAACTTACTGGAAATAAGAATCCTGGGGTCCTACCTGTGCTTACTGTTTTGGAGACTCTGGGTCAGAGGCCCCATAATCTGAGTGTCGCTTGGTGATTCTAATGCACCCCAAAGTCTGAGAACCATTGCCGTAAGCCCTTGTGGCACATGGAGTTGAAGCAGGACATGGCTGTCACCTTGGCTGTCACTGTGGGTATTACAGTGGGTTGGAATGGGGTGTGCACTTGGCGGTGACCTCCTAGGTAGGGCTCAAGTCCCTGTTACATAGCTGTGGGAACTGAGGCTCGGGGCAGTGGAGTGATTTTCCCGAAAGCACACAGCAATTTAATGGAAGACATGGACTTGAAACCAATTTTCCTGACTCCTGATTTGAGGATTCTCTTCTTTTTGGCCTCTGACAGTTGTAATTTCTTCAATGACAATTTTCCTGTCATTCTTTTCTGTAGTTCTCCACGGAGGGAAGTTTATACAACTGATTGTTATGTTCGCTACTTTGAGTCTTTCTTCAGCTGATAGTGAATCCTTCTAAAAGGTGGATGAGTAGGCTCTATTGTGAGTGATTCACACTTTCATAGAATCCTGTTCTGCGTAAGTTGAAAATGCACCCAGCAATGAATACTCTTTAGATTCTCCATGTTTTGAACACTTCTAGAAAGAATAACATTATTTTCTCTGAAAAACTGTAGGATGCATGTAAATCCTTAGTTATAAGGATTATCATAGAATATAAAACCCTAAATGATGTATTTTTAGGATTCCCAGCTTTCCAAGCCCACCCCCCCACATTTTAAGCATCTATGCAAGGAGGGCAAGTTGCTTAACTTTCCTATGCCTCAGTTTCCTGTCTATGATGCCCTGCTTTAAAAAAAGTTATGCCAGTGAATCAAACCCTTATGATAAAAGCCATCACCTCACATGAGATAGATACCTCAGAACTCTTAGTTCATTCTCTCTCGGTTTCACAGTCTTGCTGGTGTTAATGGTCTGATCAGCTGATGGGAGACCCAATGTAATTATTAGTGAGTTTTTAGAACACAGGAGCAACTTGCTGTGCTCTGTGGCATGGCCAGGTGACAGCTCCTCTGACTTCTCCCCATGTCTGTGTGGTTTGTAGTTCTTGGATTCATACATCCTAACCTCACCTTCATCATCAGGCTGGGGGAGAGGGGCCCAGACTGCCCAAAAAGTGGCCATCTGTTGGGGAGTGGACATCATGGGATGACTCTCATTATCTCTTGGTATACATGAATATATCTTAGGTCAGTAATTTGAGTACTATTGCATATAAAAATCATATGCTTCTGGAATGTTTTGGATGAGTACCAGTAAAATATCTCCAGTATAAAAATAATCCCATGAGTTTTCTTATATTGTTCCAGCACTGGGAGATTTAAGTGTGAATTTTCTATTTCTTTTAGAGGAATAGAAATTGGGGCTGGTTTGACTTTGGGTGCCAAACTTGCCCTTTCCTGAAAGTCTGCTGTGATTCTTTACCTCTCATTTCAATCACTTGCAGACTTTTAAACATTTTTTTCTCAGCAGTGCTTTATAATTTTTAAAATTTTGTCAGTACAAGTTTGCAGCCCATGAAGTTTACATTCATCTTATGGAGAAGGAGCGTGTACGTTACACACCTTGATTCTTTTATTACACTGGTAGTAGATTTCATGTTTCTAGAAAGTGACATAGGATTGCGCTTTTATCTGTTAGGGAAGGCAGTCTAATCTGCAAACCCAATTCTTCAGCCGTCATCACTATTTATCTTCAGAATTTCAGTCCATAGACTCAGGGAATCATGATTATATTGACAACAGACTACAGTGGCTTATGGAATACACTCCAGCTCCCCACCAGCTATCCTGGAATGCTTTCCTGGATGTGGTCAATATTCAAAATGTCAGCTAGGTATGGTGGTGCATATGTGTAATCCCAACACTCAAGAGGCTGAGGCAGGAGGATTGCCATGAGTTCAAGGCCAGCCTGGGCTATGCAAGTTTAAGACCAGCCCGAAGTGTACAGCAAGACCATCTCCCAAAAACAAAAGAAAAATCCAATTGCCTTGTAAGAGATCCATGAAGGCTGCTGTTTTTTTTTTTTTTTAATTTTTATTTTGTTTTGTGCGCGTTCTAAGAAAAGAACTCTAAAATGTTTCAAAGTACTTCTTTGCTATGCACTGGTTTGGTCATTTAAAAGTTGGTACTCCCTAACCAGACACTGATATGCTGTCAGTTTGCCTTGGAAACATACATCTCAAAAAGGGCATAATGTACAAACAGGCAAGAGAACTAGATGGTAATTCAGCTCCAGGAGACTGAGGGAGGAGCAAACCACCTTTGTGAGGGTTAACTTTCTCAGAATCAGATATTGGTCCGGGCTACGGTTTCATGTCCCCCACCCGGCTGCCAGAAGGGCAGTGCGCGAGCGAAGCGTGATGCCTGAGATAGGGGGTGGTTTCTCATGCAGTTCTGTTTACCTCGGAGAATGGCTCAGATTCATGGGGTGGCTCATCTGTTTGTTTCCCAGGAGTGTCCTCCTCATCAGGTACAAATGACTTCTTGTTCCCCCTGTCCCGTCTGCCTCCTTGGTGACGGACAGACGAGAACTGTTCCCTGTGCTCTGGGACTCTAATGTGATCTGGGTCGTGCTGGTGGCAGGAGGGGCGGGGAGGCTGGGGGAGGCGTGGAGGGGAACAAGGGGCAGTTAACACTGAGGGAATGACAGGTTTTCTTGGGAAAGAAAGTGTTTGTGTTCTAGGGCTAGCGCCCTTCTCTGGCAGCTGTTTTCCTATGGGTCTAGCCGTGATTCAGGAGTCGATGTTAACATCGCCCTCGTCGGTGGGAAAGTGAATCAAGGAAAAGGAGAGCTCGATATTTCTCCTGATGAAGCAACTCAGAGAAACTAAATATTTCAAGGGGGCTGGGGGCAGATACAGGAGCCTGGAAATGAATAGCCCTACCTATGGCTTTTATAACTTCACTGTAGCCAAGAAGCTCAAAGCCCGACTGTACACTAATTAAAATCTCTCTGTCAGGGGAGGTGATCTCAAGATACATATTAAACAGGAGGAAATTGAGGCAAGAAGATTAGTAATTGCCAAGATTCCCATGCTAATACCTTTGGCAGAGCTGGGAACTCACAACGCCCCATTTATCCCATGACCTGTGGGTTGTATGTATAGCTAGCAACCTCATGGGCACTTTGGGGACACTCAAAGCTCACGGCTCTCAGCCCTCAAACACTCAAACATTTCCATGTTGGCTTGTTACCATACCTCAAATTTCTACCACCAGCAAGAGAAATGTTTGAACAAGTTATTGTATCCCTGCAAGAACCCCTTTTAAAGATGCTATTAATAACCTTCACACTTTGTCTACACCGTATGGTCTGAACACTTTCTATGTGACATTTCTAATCCTTAAAATAGCCCTGCAAGGTAAGAGTCAATCCCTTAATTTTATAGATGGAACTAAGAACTGTAGAGTTCAAGGAGAGGGCCCACGGAAGGAAACGTAGCGCAGAAAGTTAAAATAAAAATTTCCAGGTCACACAGCTAAGAAGTGTTGAAGCCCCAAACTGAGAGATGACAGTTCTCCGGACGGTCCCCTTTCCGCGGAGGCAGGCTTGTGTCCTTCAGCCCTCCCAGATGAAACTTAACCTGGTGCATTTTTAGTTGATCAATTTCTCAGTGATGAGCAGACCAACAATCACTTGTCTTTCAAATTACGAATAAAACGAATGACAGAAAGAGAGGTAAGTGGTGGGCTTCAGAGAGCAGAGGTAGATGAGAAGAGCAGAGACCCCCTTTGCCTCATCTGTCATCTTGTCTACCCTGCACCAGGTTTGCGTCTAGGTGAGAAACCACGGCCTGAGACAGTGCGCCCTCATAGGTACCTGTCTGTCCAAGAGAAAGGTCCTGAGCATCCTGTCCCTAGAATATAGCCTTTCAGCGTCGACACAGTTTAGCAAACTTTGTCCCATAGAGTGATGTTCCTTAACACTTGGCCACCATTCTGGTACCATCTGGACTATGAGTCGCTCCAGGACCAAGAACGTGTCCCGCTGCGATCTGTGCCACCAGCATGGTGTTTTGATGACACGACGCAGGTCTGCTGGATGCCTGGATGGACAGTTACAGGATGGCCACCGCTGCTGCCGACTTCGTTTAGTTGATATTTCCATCCCCATGGCCTGGGGGAGAGGGAGAACTTGAGGCGGAAGCAGGAAAGAACAGTGATACTTAATCCCTCACTTAGCGGAGGAAGAGCCGATTCTGTGCAAGGCTTGTGAGGAACGTGAAGGTTTGGAAAACTCTCATGGAACTTAAAATGAAGTTGAGGAAACAGGAAGGTAAAGAACAAACTACAAAAGAAACGGAGGTGCCTAAGAGAAGAATCCAGAGAACGCTATAATGCAGGTTCAGAGATCACATGGTGGAGAGGCTGGTTGAATCCATAGGAGAAATTTTAATGGAGAAAATGATATATTTGACCCTGATTTTGAAGGAGGAGTAGGCAGAGAACAGAGATCGCTGACAGGGAGCCATTCAGGTTGCAAGAACTGTATGAGTAAGGTCAACCCGAGGTGACTTTGTTTAGAGGAATGATGAATAAAAAAATGCAAACAATACACGGAGAGATGTAGTAGAAGATGAGATAAAATCATTTATGGGGAGCCTTAAACTTTGTTTAGAGAAAGAAAGGAGTCAGGGAAGATTTTTGAGCTGCATGATCAGACTTGCATCCCAGAACCGCCCCATAGGTGCTAGGGAAGGCAAATTGCTCTGTGAAAGCTGGCAGGTGAAGCGATTTCTTGACTATTTTCTTTGATCCTGAGGTAAGAGTCCTTTGCGACATTTACTTTGCCTAGGCCATAAAACCACATCAAAACGAATCATGCGCTATCATCCTCGGAGTCTCTGGTTCCAGTGGGCCTGATGCAATGCTAAGGTTTACTGAGATTTCAGGTAATCAGGGCAGGAGGGAAAATCATTTCAGCAAACACAGGCCATTTGTGTGGAACACCAGATCAACCCGCAATCAAAGTCTGTGTCAAGGAGAGGAGAGGTGTCCCCGGGCAGGTGTGGAGAGCCCTCGGATTTGCCATATGTGGTGTCAGGCTGAGTGGGGGTCCCATTTTGCCTCACCTCGGCCAGTTACGATTTGAGACACCTTCTGCAGGGAATCTTGGAACCTCAGCCCCAGGAGCACTTCTCAGGGTTTGGGCAGTTTGTGTTTTTGTTCCATCAGGCATAATGCTGCTGAGCACTTAGAGACGCATTTTCTGCACAGTGTGTAGGGGTTTAGTGGTCCAACTCCCATTCGCGTTAATGGAAATCCCGCCAGGAAATCTCCATGCTGGGCCACACTGAAAATTCGCCCCTGATTGTTCTGTTTGATTTGTTTCACCTGTGCCTTCCTCCCATCTGCTCCGAGGATGTTTGTGGGCTCGTTAGTGGCAGCCTGAACTCAGGGCTGAGCCTTAATCCTATGCAGAAGTGAGGAAGCTCAAAGGAGTTCTGAATGCTGAGGCAAAGGGAGGGCCTGGCTGGATGCAGTGCGATTCGAAGGGTGCCGAAGTCTCCCCTGAATGCTGCTCGTGGGATGGAAATACGCTCATATCCAAAGCTCAATTTTGTTGTATTTAGTTCAGAAAGGAGAGAAAGGGACAGAATCCCCAGTCTGACTGGGGACACCTTGGAGCATCCACTGGGGTACCAGGATGGGAGCCCAGTCCTGGTCAATGATCCAACCTTGGGAGGAACCATGAACCCTCTTGCTCCCACGAGTGATTTGAAGGACTGATTTTCCTTTTCATAGCATGCTTTGCATATGGACTTTCCAGGGTTATAGTGATTATTGTTGAAGGTCCTGAGCAGTTCTGTACTTCTCTTTAGCCTCTAATTTAATTTACTGTTTAATTAATCAAGATTGGCTTGATTTGCTCTTGGCTATTTTGGGTACCACTATGTGCTTATTGTTGGATTTTTCTCTTCATAATGTTGGCATGTGGTTGTCAGGTTGGACACCAGGACTCAGCTACAGACTGGTTCCATTCCCAGACACAGCCACATGTCCTGTCTGGTGTGCATGCCTGTCTGAGTGCCACTTATCTGTATGGCCTTCCATGGGCTCTTGTGTGCTGACAAATAAATAAATGAACCTGAAGATGGGAAGCCTGGCTTCCTCCTTGGCTTCTCCATGCCGTCCATTTAAGCCAGAGTTTGGAAACTTGGCTTTGGGTGCAGGACAGAACTTGCCTCTTTGCTTCCTCATCACCTAAACATGTGGTTGGGGTACGGACGTCGGGGCCAGACTGTCAGAATGGGAAGCCAGCGCTTAAGCAACCTTTCCGAATTGTGCTTTCCACCCCTGTGAAATAGAGACAGTGCTAAGAAACAGGCGCTGGGCTACCACTCGAAGGAGATAACCCACGCAAAAAGCTTAGACCTTTGCGTTCCTTATAATATGAAAAGATAGATAGGGCCCTCATTGCTCCTGCAACTCCAAGCAATGTTGCAGATGTTTTATATGAAGAAGCAAAAATAATATCAAGAGGCCTTTTTACATATTATATTTTTTTCATTCTGTGCATTGTCTGCTTTTTTTCTGTAATGTGTTCTTTTAAAAACAATCTTAAAATTTTAGATCTCAATATAATAATAATGAGCCTTAAAACAGTGAGCTCTTAAAATAATACTAATGAACCTAATGAGGCCCCCTCATAATCTAAGCCTATCTGTATCTGTATCTGTATCATCTGTATCTATGGCAGCTCACAGCTTCTTGCAGAAACAGTGAGGAACAGGTAGCCATGGAACACGGTCCTCATTCCACAGGGTGGGAAACTGAGTCTCAGGTGATAAGTGACTTCCTAAGAGTACATAGCTAAGCATGTGCTTAGACCTAATCCCAGTGACTGAGACCTGATCTCAGTTTTTCTTTCTCCAAATACACTGTCTTTTATATTATATATATTTACATTATAGAAAAAATGCAGAATGGAAAGAAAAATAATGGGATTTTGTCTGAACAAAAGATGTAGAAAAAAATAAGGCAGGAAACCTGGTGCAGTTCATTATCAGGAGCCAAACAGCACCCTTCTGGCGCCCTCTTTAAACCAGTGATCTTGGACCCATAGATATCTAATTGGAAGTGATTTGGAAAAACACATTCCTTGTTTTGCAATAGGATTTATTCCTCACAGAGCAATTTCACTCTCAAATTCTACCAAAAATGTATAAGCACGAGTATCACACCATGGTCTCTCTGGAGACAGTCTCCCACCTGCTTTCATCACCGAGAGTTATTAAGTCATTTATTAAGAAACAGGTTGTATGTAGAGATGTATACCAGTTCAATTAGATACTCTAGAACTCACCTTGGTGTCTGCAAGCTAATGATGTGATCTAATTCCACAAAAGTAAATACACATACAAAGAAAATAATAGTATAGCAAGGCAAGTGGGTTAACACTAGGAAAGTTAGACCACCTAATTGAGAACCTCCATGACTCTGCCAGGCATTTTATTTTTCATGTCAAATTTGAGTCTAAGTGACTTTCTGAATTGGGAGGAAAAAGAAATGCATAGTGTAAAGACTGCTTTTTTTTTTTCTTTTCGGTTTTTTTGAGGGCCTGTCTGGACTCTTCCCCTGTTTTGTACCACAAGCTCTTGCCATAGAGTTTTTACAGAATAAGCACCCGGTAGATGGCAGGTAAATGATACTGGATAAGTAGATGAGATTAAAGGATAGGCACACAATTAGCTGGAGCTATATTGGTGGAAGGAAAATTTCTAAAATATCCTGAATGGCTTTATGGTAGAGGAGGCGATGTCAAACAGAAGAGCCTGACTAGTACGTAACCCTGAGGGAGGCTCCATGGAAAGCTAGCTTCATGCTGTAACCTTGGAATTGTGGGGAGGAAAAGCAAAGACTGTCCCTGCAGAAAAAGACTATCCGTGCAGAAAAAAGGAACATAGATTCTTTAAAAATTACCTTAAATGCAATCAAACTTTGTTTTTGATTAGGGCTATTTCCGTTGTTTAGTGAAATGATATATAACAAGCAGCACTTGGTGGCTTCCGGTGAGGCAGGGTGGTTGTGGCATCAGCTGGGTGGCACTGGAATTCCCAGGGAGACCGAGCAGACAAGATATTCTTTTGTTAGGTCTTAAAAGTTTTCTGTAACCAAGGAGAGTGTGGTTGCCATCAAGCTCTCACACTCTCCCTTCTCCTCCACTGAAACAAGGACGATTTGGCCAAGTTCCTCCTTTCGGACATCAGTGTGCACTGACAGGAGTACTTGTCCCCGGGCACCTGTGCCAAGGCCCTCTCAAGCCTACTCCAAGAAGGGCAAATCATCTCCAAGCAACACTGGCCATTGGCTTCATTCCCTATCTGGTTCATTTAATAAGCATCAAATTTACTCATAGTGGGAGAATGGTATTTAGGGGAGGTAAACAACGAGAGCTCACTGCAGAAATTTGTGCAAAAACACAAAGGTTATTGGGTCATGTGAATACCTATCATCCACATAAGGCTGCAGTTATGATGTGTATATGACTTTCTGATGTATTTTGAGTGCTCTCTCTCTCTCTTTCTCTCTCTCCCTCTCTCTCTTTCTGTCAGTATTAATAGCTGTGAAGCGAAGTTGTGCTACTTTCCATCTTCTGTTCTCAGTGAGTAATGGTCTAAGAATGCTGTGCAAACCATGCCAACTTTTGAGTTACATTGGTTGTTTTTGCTTCTTAAATTTTTAATCAGAAATCAGAACCAATGGAGAGAAATAAGGATGATAGAAATTGATCTGACATGTCCGGTGTTTCTTATTTCTTCGGGTCATGACCTCACTAGCCCTTTGTTTCTCTGAATAGTGCGTAAGGCAGCTCTTCATCTTAGCCGAGGGATGTGAGGCTGAAAGGCTGAAAATTTACTCGTCAGCTACCAGTGTTACTTCTCTCAGTAGCTAGAATTTTGGGCACTTCATCTCCACTAAGTGACTACTTTGCAGGTTATTTTATTTAATGCTCATAGGACTCCTAAGAAGAGACACTATTACTTTACTTTTAACAACTAATTCAAAGAAATTGAATAATTCACCCACAGCCATACAGATTACAGTGACAATTCAGGAACGAAGCCCAGGCTGAGCCCAGATTCACCACGCTTAGCTGCTCTGGGTTGTGACTGTCTCATGCCAGCCTCTCATTCTCTCTCCAGCCACTCCTCTGTGCCTTCAGCAAAAAGTTAGGTGTTAATGGATCTGTGCCTTCTACTGGGTGCCCCATGTCCTCTATCTAAGGATTATTTCCTTAGTCAAACATATAATCTCTGTAGTACTTCGAATAGAGTACAGCTTGACATGTTTTTATTTAGTTGAATTTAGTCATAGTCTTAGACTATCCAACTGCTAATAAGCTAGGTGGTTTGTTTTTTTAAAAAAAAAATCAGAGTGTATTTCTTGTAGTTCTGAAAAGTAAGAAATCCAAGATCAGCGTGCCAACAGGTCAAGCCCCATTTCCTGGCTCACCCAGGGGCTGTTTCACGGTGTCTTATATGGTGGAAGCTCCATCAAGGTCCCTATTATAAGGATAATAATTCCACTTATAGATCTGCCATTACGATCTGGTCACCTCCCCTGCAAAGCTCACAGTATTCCCTGATACTGTCATGTCGGGGGTAGGATTTATAGGTATGAATTTTATTGTGGGGAGAACGTTCAGGGTGTACCAGTCCTTAGAATCCATAATCCCATGTTCTCAGCATACAGGTGGACTATCTGGCACGTGTCTCTGGAGCTCTCAGCCAGTTCTTCATTTCCGGCCGAGTGTCCTGCAGCTGGAATCTCACAGGCAGACTGTCCCACCACCATCTTGACACCTTCATCTTTCTCTTTCTTCAAGTTAGTTTCTCTCCTCTGTTCTGTCTCGGCATATGGAGTCCCCATTCGCCATGTGCCCAGTTAAAAGACTTAAGAGTCATTTGTACCTCTCCATCTTCCAAACCCCTGTCCCATCATCCAGGTAAAATGAAGCCTTCGGAAAGCTGTCATATATATCACATTTTAACCACCCTTCCTTCCTTTAAAATGCACGTAGTGAGCACCTGCTCTGTGCCAGATGCTTTTCTAAGGACAAAAAGATGAATAAGATGAGACAATTCTGCCAGAGGTCGGTTGTAAAGATGGATTACAGTTATTTATTTCTGTCATCTCAGAGAAAATACAGCTCCATGAAAGCAAGACTTTAAAAAATCGTCAATATACTTGACATATGAGGATAGCAGGGGACATATATACAGGTTTAAATTACAAGTGAGTTAAACTCCTACCTTTACAGTACATTTCTTCTTCTGTGCTGCCTGTAATAGGCTACTGTGGCTCCCATCACATTCTTATTTGAATCTGGCTGATTCTATGTTGGACTGTTGAATACCATCTCGATCTAGATTATTAGCTCTGTGAGTCAAGGGATCAGGTCCATAAGCTACTACAATTCAGTGGGTGTGTTTCAGAGTCAACAGACACTCCATGTTCATGGAACCAAGTGGTACATGGGCCCTCCTGGCAGGAAACGTGGGAATCACCAGACACTGAACATGTTTGCTTTGACTTCCAGTATGTTCTGCATCTAGGTAATGGGTCATTAACATCACACAGGCTTTCCACCTGGATCATTTTATAGATTTGAGGATAGGAAACAAGCAATTTAGGACAGGATAACTCACTGAGTTGAGAAAAGGCCACATCTTTTTTAAAGTTGGTATCGGAGCTCCATTTAGTTAAAGAGTAGGTAAACATGGAAGAAGCCTGTTGGTATCTGCCAGGCTTGGCCCTGCTGTTTGCAAATCAGATTTGCTCAGTCTTTCTCCAGTACAGTGCAGGGGCGTGGGATCCAATCAAGATATTTACTTAGCACTGGGTTTGCAAGATCCCTATTTCCCTGAAGCAGTTAAAATGAACAGTGCATTGGAGAGAGACTTGCCAACACTGGTTCTCATAAAAGAAACTCGAACTGGTTCTGATAGCAGCGACGGTTACCTGACACACATTCTTCCTATAGTGTTTTAACAAGCCGGACTATTTTTAGGGAAATTCTTTGCCTTGAACTAAATTTATGGCCTTAAAGTCTTCTCGTCTATTTTTCCGTGTGTGCGTGCTCCAACGGTCCAATTTATAACTGACACCTTTACTACCTACCAGCATATCAGTTTCATCTCCCAGAGGAAGAGAAAACCAGACCCTGTGACTAGTGAACTGGATTGAAAATCTAGTCTAATGCTGACAGATAAATGCACTAATTTTCTTCTGTGACCGGTTCAGCATTGCAGGGTGAGCCTGCTTCTAACAACTCCCTCAAAAGGCTCTGTAACCCGTCCAAAAGATGATGTCAAGTGCTGCAAGGACCCAGGTCAGCCCCGCATCATAGGTAACAGTTACCCCAGTGATAAAGTTACCAAGCAGGTTTTGAATGAGATTGTGTTTTTAAATGAAAGACTGGCTGGAAATGTAGACTTGGACCAAGCATTAATAGGGGAAAATTTGAGACAAATAGAGGTTAGCATTTGGTTTCTTTGTGGTGTTCAGAGAAGGTCAGGGAAGGTTCTAATACAGAAGGAACCCAAAGTTTCAATGAGGAGCCATGGTGTTCCACTAATACCCGCGTACGCAGCTTACACAAAGCGAACTCTGGGTTGAGCCAAGAGCAATTTTATGACATGGAAGCCCCAGTTGTTCAACTGAAACTGGTCACATATTTTGGATAAATCCCTGAGCAGCTGAAGACCCCTCCAGTGCCTTGCTTAATTTTATTCTGAGGAACATGTGAACCCTTGTCCTTTCTCACCCCCCATCCCTCAAATGTTTAGATCAAGTGGGGAGGGAAGCCACGAACAGCAGGATGGAACCCGTCAGAGAGCCTTCGAGATTAACTGTATTTTTTTTTTCACTTTTACCACCAGAGTCACGGCCATGAGTCAGCTCATGAATTGACCAGAGCCCAAATGGCGACCATGTCCCCATTATCCATCTGTTGTGTTTCCTCACAAAGGTTTAAGTACAAGATTGATTATGCATGTCTGATGATGTGAAGTACCTCTGAGTAAAGACACTAGGAACAGTTTCTCACTCTGGACAAAAGAAAGAAGACATATACCCAGAAGATAAATGGTAAAAATTCAGGCAAGACATATATAGAAGATATCTGGATATTTTTTTTTTGTTCATTTTTTAGGGCTTTTTCCCCCCAAATAAAAATCTGGGAAATTCTGGAATTTGAAATACATGGGTTTAAGGTTCCTATGCAACTTGATTTTCAAAATAAACACATAAAGCACCCTTCAAAGCAAACACAACTACTGGAAAACCAGGTTTCACTTAAAACAGGCTCTACCTGGAGAAAAGCAAAGAATTTTAACAGCACCAACCTAAAACTAACTGCAATTGAAAGGAAAACCCAGGTTGCTTGTTCCTGTGAAGGGTTTATTACTGCTGACATCAAGCTAAAATATTTTCAGTTTACAAAAGACAACAGGAACCGGGAACTGTTGGTGAGGACGGTTGCAGCGAGGAGGGATTAGCCCCAGAACGCAGAGCATGCGTGCCCCTGGGCTCCTGCGACTCGAGCTAAGTGGAGATCAGCCTCCCTGGACCCGCGCTGCTGCAGACCAGAGAGACGCGGTTCTGACTCTCCGCACCAGCTGCTGTGCAGCCGGCTGCAGCCCAGGCCGCCCGGGCCGCCCTGCTGGCCCCCTCCAGGCCCCGGAGAGCCGGCTGCCCTGGGGCCAGAGCTCACCCGGCATCCTTCCTCGGGCGCCACCTGTTTCTTTCTCTGTGACTCTTTGCACTGGAAAGAAAGCTGTTTTGTCAATGATTCCTGGCTCCAGAGGGTCTTCAAAAGGTCTTCTCTCTCCCTCTTCATCCTGAGAGGCAACTCTGCTGGAACTCTCCCAGCAGGAAGACAGAAAAGTCAGCAAAAGAACACTTTCTCAGTTTAGCAGAGGATGCAGGAAACACTCCAAAGCCCCCTCTCAGCGCGAGGCCCTCGGGCACTGCCCCGTGGGCAGGCAGGGCGAGGGTTCTGAAGCCCATTCTGCAGATGTAGCCCCGAGGCTCAGGGAGATGAACTGTTGGGCCCAAGTTCACACAGCTTCCGAATGAAATTCAGGCCGAGAACTCCAGCTCCTGGTCCTGTGCTTCTCCCAGTCACCAGATTTGATCAGAACGAGCTGCCTTCCACAGCCAGATCTGGACTAGTAAAGATGATTATTTATCGTGTGTTTTGCTGCTGCCTTCTTTAGTTTCACATGACAGAGTGATTTACTTACCCTCTTCTGGAGAGGCCTGTAACTATCTTTGCATAGTTTTCGTTTAGCTAGTCATAGCCCTCTGGAGACTGCATACTTCTTGCGTGTCTTGGGCCCTCTAGACAGAGATGACAAGAAGCGCGTACTTTTTGGTATGGACGACAATATCCCGATTTTTATGGGTTTCCTAAAGGAATAGTTTTAGTGGATGGTATTTCGTGGTTTTTCTCTAAGCGTCGTTTGCAACTTCCTAAGGGTTAGTGCCTACAGATTTTTGAAGCCGGAATTTAGGAAGAAACGTCCACCCCTCAAGGGTCTTCCAATGAATGCAAAGTTTCACTAGAGGGCGCTCCCGCTTCATGGCCGGGAGGCAGCCAGGACAAAGGCCCCCCCCCCCCCCCCCCGCGCTCCGGATGCTTAACTAGCTGTAGATACTGTTTTGTTTTCTCTTTCTCATTCTTTCTCATCCTCCTTCTCACCCATCGTATAAAAAGAAACAAAGTGAAATCATACAGGTCTTCCTTTAAACACATGAAGAGAAATGAACTCCACTGAAATACTAGCAAACATCTACAGAGGTGAATTACGGTTATGGTTCGCCCCGTGCCATGGAACACATTATTGGAAACCTCCTACACTGAATTTGTAGTTATCAACATAAAGAAGAGTATAAAATATAGAGTGAGCTGTTTGTTTAATTTTTCAAGAACCGTGTCTTTATGGAAAGAAAAGCCAGTGGCTGCTTAGCATTTATTTCCAGCTTGGAGAATCTTCGTGACCATCCTTTTTGGTAAACCTTTGGGTAAACCCAAATCACAAAGATGTGTAGAGTGAGGAAATGGTAATTAAAGAGAACTCCAAATAGACAAGTGAAGTTACTTAAGCATACATTGCACACCGGGCCCTGCATTTTAGTGCATATACCACAAAGTTTACATACCAAAGAATCTGAAGATAGTTTTCAACACATATTTTAGCAAGACAGTAAATAAGAGTATTTCTGCAGGAGGAAAATAAGGTCTTTCAAAGTCAGAAGGGAAACAGCCTGTTTGCCAAGTGTAGAACCCCACAGAGCCCTCAGGCCTGAAGTTTCAAACTGATCTCAACTCTTTGGGGGTTTGAATTTCTTTGCTGTTGGCAAAACACAAGTTCCTGCTTCAAAGAGAAATGGCGTTAAGAAGGCCGGGTACAGAGGCTCAAAAGCGTTCTTGGACACCAGATCGCTCTTACAAAACACCATGTTGGTGAGTTTAGTAAAGATTAATCAGAAACATACGGATGACATTTTTTTAAATTACATTGGTTTATAAAATAAGGGAAGAGGAGCGTGCTAAAATACATGCTAGGCTTTAGAGGGCTTCGTTCACTGGAAAAGTGGGTTAAGATGCTGATGGACCCAGAGAAGAGGTTAGATTTTCCCTTCTGTCAACTGGAACCATCCTTGCTTGACTTGAATTTGTGTTAAAGGCAAAATAAACAACGTTGCTCTCTGCCATTATTATCCACCAAGGAAGACATACGTTTGCTCCTCAACCAGGGACTTGCAAACTTCAGTGGAAATGCAGGCTCTGCATGGATTTCTCTACGATGCACAATTTACTCATGTGACCTAAGAGAGGTCCTGTTGTTCAAATGGAATGCAAAACCTCTAAAGAATTCTAAACTGAATATACCTCCCAAAACTTACGTCCAACAATTAATTTTTGGAATTAAACTCTTCTCTGACAGCCCTAGAAGTAAAACCTATCTAATGCAAAGGACCTAGAGTGGCCATCATGTGGGGAAAATTCTCACTGCAGGTGCCAGATACCAGAACAACCTTACCACAAATGCTTGTCTAAGGCTCTTCACCCTTGGCTGGGTGTATTTTTTTAGCCTGCCCCTCTTCCCTTATTTTATAAACCAATGTAATTTTAAAGTCAAACCAACCAAGAGTGAACAGCCTTAAACAAAGCCTGTTTTAAGAGAGTCTATCTAATGTGAGCTACAAAGCAATCAGAGGCAATAAGGAATCAATAACAGAAATCTTTAGAAAACTGATAGATCCCACTGAATTTTTCCCACTAATTCAAGCAATCATTTAGAAATGAAGCACAAAAAGTAGTAATAAAATGAAAGGTGAGATGCAACCAATGAATTGTAGAAACACTGAAATATAATGTTTCTCTCTCCTGAAGACAAGTTAAGGAATATTATAGGAAGTTGATTTTATCTTTTTCCTATTATACATATATATTAATGTTTATCCATATGCAGGTTAGGTAATCATTTTAGCAAGATTAGGCCCATGTGGGAAATCTCATCTTCAGAAGTATTTCTAATAAATGTCTCTTATGTCCAACCAAATAAAAATGTTTTCTCCCTCCTTGAACACTGGGCTTGTAATCGAAAGGTTCTTGCTGGAAAGCCTGCCTGGCATTTCTTTTAAATGTGAACATGGAAAATAATACCAACTTCTATCAAGTTGGATTTAGCCCCTTAGCATGGTCGAGCTTACCTGCCGATCAGCCTACGGACTGCGCAAAGGTGCAGTCTTTGGGGCCCAGGTCGTGGCCTCCGTGATTCTCCCTTTTCCGTTGCTTTATCTGTCACTCTTATTGTCGAACGTTCTATTTTTCCTGTTCCTGCCAGTGGTGATTTCAATTTGGGCTTGACTTCAAGACAGACCACATTGTATCTGTGATGTCAGTGGAGAAAGGATAAAAGTCATTAAAGATATTTGTTATTTTGAAAGGTTAAAAGAGTTTTTCTTGGTGGGTAACACTTTCTCTGGAAAGAACCTCAACTAATTGTCTGACCAGGGAATGGGCACCTAAGTGAGAAAAAAAATATACTTAATAAAGCTTTGGCGTCTATTATTTTCCCTTCTTATTGTCCAGTGCCTCTGGGCCTGGTGGGCTTTCTGGAGGCATCTGAGCTCAATATTCCTTCAAACAGCAGAGTGATGATTACACTGCTGGGCGGACTTTCTTTCTGTCTGCCCTGGGTAAGGGATTCTTGCTTCAAATACCATTTATTGTAGAAATTGTGTCAGGGTTCTAGAAATTGTGTGTGGATCCTTAAAAGAGTCCTAAAAAGACAGAATTGGAGGTTCACATAAAATGCCAATTTGTTGTGCTCCATACCCGCTTCACCTAAAACCCACTGCTCCATAGCAATAATGGAAGAGATTAAGAATAGAGCGTTTTCTTAAGGACTGATGGCACCCAATGATTTGAGTTCTTCTAAGAAAAGCGATGGTTGCCAGGGGATATAGCTCGGAAGGGCAGTGCCTGCCTGGCAGGCATGAGGTCCTGAGTTCGACTCCTGGTACTGAAAGAAAAGAAAAACAATGATTATAAAAGAAAGGGAAGAGCCCAAGAATAGACCCCTCAAACCAAGAAACACCATCCTTCCGTGTAATGTTTTGAAAAGGTGAGGAACCGAATTGGGTCACTTACTTTTCTCTGGGGGAGAGGCACACTCAAGACAGAGAGACTACTTTTAGTCCCCGTTAGGTTTGGGGTTTGTTTTAAAGGCCCCCCAGATTACTAATGCCCAACATGCCATAGGCTTCTAGTTGAGGAGGAAAGGGAAGATTTCCCTCTCCATATCCTTCCCATGAGATGGCAATGATTCTCTGACAGTCACCATTTGCTAAGATGTATTTATCTGAACACATCTGAATAACACAAAAGAGAAAGGAACATTTTGATGTGTTGAAGAAAGTTGTTTTGACAAATGTCATCGCCTGGGTCTTGCTGGCTGAGGCCTGTTGTTAACTTCCAAGGCTGCTAGTGCTCGGCGGCTCATGCCACTCTGTCAGGGGAAATTGGACAGACCCAACACAATTTCATTTCCATTTCCCTACAACATTACAAGCTTCCTTGGCAGCAAAATCACATATTCTTATCACAAAAATAAGTGAGAGAAAAGAAGACATACATTTCTGTCAAGTTATGTCAAGACATATTTGGTGTGTGTTTCACTTCACTATCGCTGACAGCAAAGATGTCACGTATTCTTAATACAAAGTAAAGAAGTATTTTCCTTTTCCCCCCAGCAAGGCATCAATTTCATTTTATTCACTTATGAGTACCAGTGACAGGAGGGTGTCTTTTTTTAAAACAAAGCTTTGGAAAAAGAGAGAGAGAACAGTTTTTGTGTATTGCTGGATTTCTGAATGGACATATTGTATGTGAATTTAATTTGACAATATCATAACAACCACAATAATAGTCATCTATCACCACTTCATTATCCATTTTCACGAAACAATCGTTGTTCTGATTTACTCCTTTCCATGCGTGTGATGGGATAGATTAAAATAAATCGCAGAGGTGTTTGTGTTTCTTTCAAGGTACCAGTGGAATAAGAAAAGAGAGGAAGGGAAGAAAGAAGAAAGGAGAAAACAGAAGAGGAATTAGTTCTGACCAAAAGAGGAACAGACCTGTAAATACTAAATGCAATGAAAATCTTGCAGGGCTTAAATGTGAAATACTAAGGAAGTTCACATTAAATTCTTATTGGAGTGGTTCGTGATGAATGATTGGCTTTTACCTTTTATTTCACTGTATTCTACTTTATTATGATATATTGATAAATGTGCATAAGAGTTCAGTTAATTAGAAGAAGGCCCCTTTATCAGAAGTATGTGGAGTTTCTGCTTCTGGGGTGGACAGCAATGCACACTCAGCTCCTCTGGTGACACAAGCCAGTGTCACCCGTGTCCCCAGGCCGAGCCTTCTCCACGGATGCTTCATGTATTATCTTTGAATGTCATGGCTCTCATACCTATTACACATATAAATCCATGGAATGTAAGTGCTAATAACTGTTTCAGAGACAATTTAGTCAAACAACTTCATTTTACAGCTTAAAATTAAAGACTCGGAGCAGTTGAGATCAAACAGACAATTTGTAATCAAGTTAGACTTAGCAATAAGTACTTAATCTGGTGATAATGAAGGACTCCTGGAGATTTCTGCGCAGGCAAAGACTATGATAAAAATAATGGGCAGACATTGTCTTTTTGACTTTTTAGTTTTACAAAAAAAAAAAAAAAGAGTCAAAAAGCAATTTGACAGATTCACAGGGAACCATACACACTCAGCTAAAATTCGGTAGAAAGAAATATAATGTTGTAACACTTTCTTTTGTGAACTGGAAAAATAAAAATAAAAAGATATGTAATGGTCACTGACTAAATAATAAGTTTTCTTGTGAGGAATATTTTAATAGAAAAAGTTTTGAAATTCTCAGGTTTTTTTCAAGGCAAGTTTAAATCACTCCAAGGAGACTCTAATCTATTAGTCTGGAGAGAAAGAAATTTTAGGGAGACCACTGATTTATTCCACTCTGACCTCTGAAGCAGGAAGCTTTTCCTTAGCCTCTGAGATAGGATGACACAGATTCTCCTGTCTCCTGGTTTTCTGTGAGCTCCTTCCCCTTGGAAAGACTTAAAATCTATATCCACAAGGGCTGAAGGGTTGGCATCAAAGTTTGGCATTACAAGGTCAACTTGTTTTCCTCCTATGTAAAAAGAAAATATAATGGGAAATTCCCACTTTGAGGACTAAATAGAAATCTGAATGTGAAGACTTTTTTGTAATCTGTAACCCCACACATGTTACTTTCTGTACTAGTATTAAGAGGCTGTGTTTGATTTGCTGATTCTCCCAAGGGTTACATATAAAGGAAAATAATGTTCCCTACCCTCACCCCATACATGAATGCCGAAATTCTCCAGGTAAATTATGATGAATATGCTTTATAAGAAGCCTGCGGTGGTTATTTGGGGTTGCCTCATTTTAATATAAAAGTGACTGAAGACCAGAGGGACATCTTGGAACCACAGAACTATTTCCTGGAATCCTTACCCAGAGGAAAACCCACAACTGTCCGCTTCTCCTGACTTGTGGTTTTTAGGGTGGAATTAGAAGGCATTCTGTTTCTAAGAAAACCAAAAGCATGAAGAGTCCAAAGCGGTACTCACTGGCACCTATCCCGAGTGATTCTAGTGAATTCAGAATATGGAAAGGCTGATGGTACTTTTAGCTTTACCGTTCACTTTACCATTTACCTCTACTCTACAGGCGAGGAAACAGAGACACTTGCAGTAGAGAGCTGAGCTCACCTAGTGTACCGCAGGTCCCCCAGCCCAGAGCCTTTCTAAGCACAACTGGGAAGGGCTTACCCTGCTGTTTCTATCCCATCCACTATTAAAACACACAAATGACGCACACACAGTCACATATTCGAGCACTGCACGTACAAAAATAGTGAGATAGTCAGTGATGAACACGGCCTCCCTATCTTTCTCCACCTCTCCAGGGCACAGGTCCATTCGATGATTGTCGCTTCCTTTGTTGATTCGCTAATTCAGTCACGTGTCTACTCATTGATTCTCAAACATTTGGTGAACAACTACTGTGTGTAAAACACTGAGTTCTGCAGAGAAGGAATTGCAAAAGCAAAAGAGTGTGACAGAGAAGACCCATCACTGGAAGTACAGAGATACAGCATGAAATGCAAGAGTTAGAGCAACACAGCGTACTTCAGCGAAGACAAACAGCAATACAGTAAGGCAGTGAGTAAATATATAGCAGCTCAAGAAAGAAAAGACCGAACTGGAAGGAGGGGAAGAGGGCATCGAATTAGGGTGTGTTACACACACGCGCCAATTTACCACGGTGAATGCGATTTCTCGGTATTGCAAACATGTACTAAGAGAAATAAAAATTAAGAAAAGTTTGGTGAAATATAAACATGTGTTTCAAGGAAGCAGATAATGAAGCAAAGCAGGTGGTAAAGGGCTCAGGAAACGCGAGAGCTCCCACTTACCTCAGGCACCGGGGTTGAATGTAGCGGGTACTCAGTGAACGCTTGTGAACTCAACAGGTTCATTTCTGTGAATCTGGGCCTTCAGTTCATATGCTGGGAGAGGAATTTTAACTCACAACTCAGTGGATCTAAGGTGCTGAGTTGGTTAAATGTTTGGCCTGGAGCTCTGGCCCCTTTCATCACGGCTAAGTCAAGGAAACGATCAACTTTGATGAGAATCTCATACAGTTTCACTCCTTTGGGGATTTCAGTGCTTTGACATTTTAAAAACTTTTTTCATAATTCAGGAAAATACAACCGTTAAAAAAACATAAAAGCTTGTTTAGAGAAACATGCATTATTTCTTTTTACCTTGGACTCTGTTATAGTTTTAAATGGTAACAGTTTTATTCTAAAGTGGGATGCTGGGACTTTTTTGGCATTAATTTTGTTTTTGAAAGCTATTGCACTTTCTGAACCAAAAAAATGGCGCTAATCCTGACCCCAAGGCTAGTCCCCTTGATTGGGCTTCTTTAGGTGGAAACACTCAGCGGAGACTCTGGAGAGGAGAAGGATATGGAGACACCAACAGATCAGGGAAACCCTTATCTTCAACACTCAACCTGTAAAATTCAAAGGCATCACGTAGACCTGGAGGGCGAACTTCTTAAGGTGAATTACTTAGAAAGCAGCCCCTTTATTTGTATCACACATTTGCTTTCGTATACTATTTTTATTCTAAGTAAGGCACACATATCCCTTCTCACCCAGGATAACCATCCCTTCCTCATTAATTTACGAAAGAATAAGGGGATTTGGGGACAGAAATTCAACAGTTGATGACAAGGAAAAAAGAAAGAGGGGAGAGGAATATCCTGGGGACTAGGTGACCTGGGAGGGAAAGAGGAAAGCATTTAAAAACTGATGTCTTATCTCTTCTCGTAATAGAATTAAATAATTTGTTGTGGGTAGAAATAATTCTTTTTACAAGATCTGCAACAACTGTAACAGGATAGGATACTTTTATTGTATTTTAAACCAATTACAAAGTTTCACAACCACGTATTTTCTAAAGTTAGGAGATATTTACAATACAGAAGAAAACGGAAATCACCCATGATCTTACTACCCAGAGACGGCCATGGCCAGGCATTTCAGTCACTTCCGTCCAGCCTTATTATCTATATTTGTGATCACACGTCCATATCTTCTTTTGTTTACTGTTTCTTCTTGAGCGTTTTCTCATATCTTTAAAATCACTAGCAGAGATCATTTATTATAACTGAGTCGGATGATATTTTATCGTCCCTTGTTGTTGGACATGAAGTTTATTTTCAATGATTGCCATTTGAATAATCCAGTAATATGTCTTTGGATTAATTTAAGTCCATTGGTAAAGGCTAGCCAGACTTCTAAAAGTAAAAATGACTTCTTTAATTTTTGAACGGTGCACAAATCGTTAGTGCTATTTTCATTCTTTTAGGTCTGATTAAATACCTTCTCCTACTTAACTGTCTATGTCCTCTTTTGATCTCCCTGCTAACTTAGTAGCTATGACAAATATCAAGGTTGTTATAATAATTGGGAAAAATGTATCAGTGAAAATGCTCATAGTAAATACTTCAATGAGAAATTTTTCTGGAGAGATCAAATGCAACAATGTATTTTTTTTCCCCTTCTGAATAGAGATGCTCTAGGTTCTTACAGGTTTTCATTTTTTTCTGGTACTTTTCTGATCCTTCTTTATATTTACATTTTTGCACACGGCTGGTAGGGTATGCGGAAGAAATACAGCCCTGTTGTATGTCAGCTCTTCAGACTGACCTGAGTCACAGGGAGGGTGCTCCGTATAGGCTCAGTTTGTGAATGTGACTATATTTTCTTTTCTTCCCAATTTCTGCTGGACTAGTTTGTTTTGAAAAGTGATCGTACAGAAGAGTCCAGCAATCCTTCTTTCCAGACAAAGTTCCTGGTTTTGTGGGTGGTCACCCCAGGGTTTCCTGAGGAGCCTGGACCTCTGCTTCCTTTGGTCACAGGTAGTCAAAGCCCTTAGACTCATGGGGGACTAATAAGGACACGGGGCTTCTCTGCAGCCATCGGTGGCCAATTCCCAAATGGTCAGATGAGAGTTCACTGCATCTTGGGGCCCACCAGTTGTGGGTTCCAGCTTCTTCTCACCTTCTCATCTCCTGAAAATTATCAATAGGAATATTTTTTTCAGTGCTGCTTTGTGTCAGAGAACGGTGCTAAACTCTTTACCAACATCATCTGTAAAACCTCAGAACAAATTTATGAAGACAATAGTACTATTCTTTCTATTTTACAGATGAGGAAACTGAGGCTGAAGGATCCAACAGCTCAGATCCAAAGACCTATGAAGCCAGTGTGCTGCACGGCCTGACCCCATATTTTCATTTTACTTCTACTCTTTGGGGGAGGCGGGTACAGTCTGACAGATGCCCAATGGCAAACCAAACTCACCAGAGTCACAGGTCAAAAGCTTGTCTCTGTCTTCAAGGTGGAGTGGTCAGGACAGACCAGCAACAAAATGTCAAGGAAGGGCTCCTTCTGTCTCCTTCCTGAGGCCCCTCCTGCCTCCTGGAAACCTGTCTGCTTGCTTTACCCATTCCATGAGCTTGCGCTCCGACTTTGGATTCCTAGGGGCCCCTCGTCAGCAGCCTAGACCTGCATTTCCTGACAAAGTCCTTCACACTCTAGTGATCCTCTGCAGACTGGGGGACACCTCTTTCATTTTCTCAGAGCTGCCCTCTGCCCACATTAGCAGCAAGGGGTCTGGTGGTGCCAGGACCTATGACACAGAACTGCTACCCCAGCCTTCATCATTTGCAAAATCAAACTCCTGCAGGACACCACTGTGTGGTTGCAGAAAAAGTTCTAGTTCAGGTTGAACTGACATTTTGCAAGTGCCTTCTATGGACCAAGTGATTGTGTATTGGCAAAGAAGAACACTCCAAAGTAAGAAACACAGGTCCCCATCCTCAAGAAACTCACAGTCAGGTAAACCAACCGTGATCTCTCCTCTCTCGTCGATAATGCTAAGTAACACAATTCGAATTATCTGCTTCCTGGGCTTGAAGCAACCTTCTGCTCCATCTCTGCCTCTCAAGGTGTTCTGCTTCTTGGCTACCAAAAGGCTGCTTTCTGGCACAATGCTGATTGTGCCATTTCCTTGCCTAAGACCAACAGTGCTGCCCTGTCACCTTCCAGATAAAACCCTATTTTGTCAGCTTGCTGTGAAAGTCCCTTCATGACCTGACACTGTCCTGCTTCGGTGCTTTGTCCCATATGCCCCTCATAGGACCACACTGACTACTCCATGTCATCTTGTGTCTCCTCTACCAGGAAGCCCTTGATGAGTCCAAGGCTGACCCTTTTGGGTTATCTCAGTGTCCCATGCTTAGTTTCCCCAGCACATCCCACTCTGTCAGTCTCCTCTGCTTACTTGTGTCATTTTGAGGACAGAAACTTGTCTATCGCAGTGTCTATCTAATAATAAGCATTTAATAAAGGTTTGTGGAATGAAAGAAGGAAAGGAAAACCTCAGGTGATTCTCAGATTGTGTGGAAAGGCTGTATTCCAACAGCTTACTCTCTCTGGTACCCTTTAAATATTCATATGGCAGAACTGCTGCTTGGATATTCCCAATGCTCATGGCAGGAGCAAGCGGGTGTCCCCAGGTCCCCTGCCACTCACGGAAAGAGATCATCATTATTGCCATTTCTTCTCTTCAGAGAAACATTTGCTCTAGTAGTGAAGAGCTTCTGGGTTTTCATGGCTCAGGGAGTATGATCAATAAATTATCACAGATAATTCCACGAGAGAGAGAGAGAGAGAGAGAGAGAGAGAGAGAGAGAGAGAGAGAGAGCTCTAAATGACCCAGTCAAGAATGACCCAGAACCTCACCACCTGTCCTGTTTGGGGCATAAGGGAGGATGGCCCCATGGGAGGGATTGGCCAGAACAATGTGTGACTCAGGTCAACAAAGCAGAGAGGACTTGCTGGGAACTGGCCTAGCAGTGAAGGATTTTCAGAGTGTCTCAAAGCACTGTCTAGTATTAGTTTCTCTCTCTCAGACAATTCCGGGACTACTGTCTGCATCTCAATTCCCACAGTCCCTTCACTCCTTACCTAGCCCTGTGCCTGGTCAGCCGATTTCTCCCGGGAGGCCTCGGGGCTGGATCTCTGCTCTCCTGACAACATTCCAAGAGAAAACCTTCATCGGAAAACCAACCCACAACCACCCCTGGTTCCAGCCCCGCTCTTGTTGAGCTCAAGATCCTGTGACATTTTCCTATGGGAAATATGAGTGGGTTCAAACGTGAATAAACTCGTAAGTGACCTCGTCTTGTCAGGCCACACCCTAAAGCTGCTCCTAAGAATCTCTGGCCTTCATAACCCATCGATCATAGACCATGCTAGCATCGTTGTTAGCACAATCTCCTGTCACATCTACAAAAAGACAAAAAATAATAATTTAAAATAGCTTTTTCTTTAGACCTTGCATATGGTTTTAGACCTATTTTTTCTTCTAGGAATATACCCTATTCCCCTACTCGTGGTTCTCCTCTCTTTCACTCTCTGTTCTTCCTCTCCTCCTCCTCCTCCTTCTTCTCTTTCTCAGAGAAAACCAGGTATATCTTTTCTGCATCCCATTGTGCGGGCTTTGTCCATGCTGATCCACCTGCCTAGAATTTACTTAGACCAAATTCACCCTTAGCAACCAACTTAAGCCCTTTGTCCTTCCTTCCACTTATAATACTCCCTTTCTCCAAACCTGTTCCTAGTACGCACTGCACCACTGTATGTTAACGTGTCTTTCTCCATTGGCTCATGAGGGTTTTAGAGCAAACCAGCACCTTATTTGGCTCAGTCTCAGTATCAGGCTCAGTAAATACTAACCAAACCCAACACTTCCTTGGAGCTTTGCTTGACCACCGGGCCTGTGCTGATTCCTCTCCCTTTCAACCCCCCTTGTACACAGTCAGTGCTATGCAGCGTGATGCTACACTGTTCAGTGGGTCTTGCTCGGTTGGTGCTGTCCTTACGGTTAGAGGCTCAAGGCGGCAGCCCTTCTACACTGGCACAGTACCTAGCGGTGCAGTGTGGAGAGAGTGCAGGAAAATTAATGCAGGTCATTTGCTTTCTTAGATCCTAACAAAATGATTATGAACCACAGCAAAACAGAGATTTGAGGAGTGATGTGACCCCTGATTTTCTCAGGAGGGCTTCTGTACTGTTCAAATTTAAGTTTGGGTTTCTGTTATAAACGACCAGTTACTGGGGACCTTCTAGACGCTCGGTGCTTTTCTGAACATGTTCCATACCTTAACTCATTGAATTTTCATGAAACAACTGCAGGCTGGACCTCTGGTTTCCATTCTGCACTGAGGACTCTGAAGTTAGGTTGGGTTTGGTGACTTGCCAAGGTCAGCCAGCTGGTAAGAGAAGAACCAGGAGCCAAACCCAGTTCCAGAAAGCTCTACAGCCTGTAGCTTTCCCGCACTCAGCCCGGAGTTTAGCACTCTCTGCGCTTCCTTCCCTATCATTCCTCAGTCTCAGCCCAGCTCCTACCTGGCGTCTCCCCTGTGGGTCAGAGAACCTGCAGGAGGCCACGCTGGCCTGCGCTCCCCAGGGTGACTGAACTGCCCTGGATCAGACTGGATGCCAAGCTCATCTTGGGACTAAAGAGAGCCCAGAGGCACCTGAAACAATCCCGTTTACTCAGAGTTGGGGAGGGTGGATGACCTGGGGCCAGTGAGGAGGCCCCCAAGGGTCAGTGCTAATTGGAGCAGATTCGCCAGGGGTACACAGCCCAGACTGTTCCCAAGGAGTTCAGCTGGAACCAGATTGCCTCAGGAATGTGAGCGAGGCAAACAACCGCTTGATTGTTTGAGTCCCTACACTTGGTCCTGGGTGCTGCTTCCCAGCTAAATGTAGGCCAAAAGGATTTCTAAAAACTGTTTGCAAAGCTGAACGCAACACTTCCTGCATTTGCATTTAAAAAATAAACTCAGCCTTGAAACGGGCATGAGGCAAGGCCTTCCTGAAAACAGAAAGAACGCAATGGGATAGCGCTCTGCTTCTCCGCTGTCCTCTCTGCCCAAGTATTTTATTTTTGTAAAATTCTCTTTGCATTAAAATGTAGCTCAAGGCCTTCAAGTCTTTAGCGAGAGACACAAAAGTAATTCTAACACCTCTCTGCATCAGTGTTCAGGTTACGCCTTTAGTTTATAGGTCCCACGCACATGCTCAGAACCATCCTCAATCCGTGCTTGTCAGTTGTTAATTATGCTCAGGACAGCTCCTCCTGTTCCTTCTGGAAATCACAGGAGAAATGTTTATATCAGCACTTTCTCCTGGTCGGTCCCTCATTCTCAGGCCACATGCACCCCAGATTTCAAGTTGGGGTTTCGTGTCACTCTTACTGGCTTTTGAAAAGTGATCGCTTCTCTTGTCCCTAGTTCTCTGTCTCCTTTGCATGAGACCTGATCTAAAAACTGATAGTTAAAGGAGAACAAGACAATAGAAACTTGGCAAATTTTGCCTGTCATAAGATGCCTCCTTTTCCAAAATCAAACTCATTCTATAAGGACAATCACATGGCATTCTAGGCTTCTGTGATTTTCCCTTGGGGGCAAAAACATATCTGCATATAAATTAAGTTAGTACACACTAATTAAGGTGTCGACATGAATTTTCGAGACAGCTTCTAGCTCTTTTTTTTCCTCCTTCTATTTCCTTAGGCCTCCAAGATGATACCACGACCCTAATTCTAACCATGGGCAAATGTGTTCAAAATGGGCAAAGCAAAAGCAACATGCGGCTTATAAAACCAACAACACTTAGAGATTAAATGATGGGGACAGTCATCAGCAATACGCTCTCTTTTCCTCCAAACTTCAAAATTTCCCTTCTTTTGGAAGTTTACATTTCTCATCCCCTTGGGATGGAACGATTTAAGAAAGCAGTAAGTAGTGTCTTCCCTTCCATGCCATTTGGCTAGGTGACTGAACAAGGGTATTAGAGTTCACCAATTTGAATGCCAGTTCTGAGTTGTGTTTGTGTGTTTGTTTAGTGGTGTCATTTTTGAAAACTGTGAGTCTGTTGGGAAAAGTGGGCATAAAAAGCCCTGTCTGGAGAAGAAGGTGATTTTTGTTTTCTGTCACCTGTAATCAGATGACTTGTAAGTGATGGAACGTGTTGCATAATGTTTGAAATTTTAAGTTTTGTTGTCAGAAACACCCCCCCCCACACACACACACAGAGCTTGTGTTGACTTCACCCAGGCTTCATTTGAAATCAGGTGGGTCTCTGAGCCATTTCCACCAAAATGTGGTAAAATGCAAAAGTTGGCAATTCAATTTTCTTCAGCCTTTCAAGAAGGAAGGTCCTGATAAGCTTTGCTTGTTCATGTCAGCGATAATATTCACTGGGAAGGCCTACATCTAATTCTGCAGGCTCGATCCTGCTTTATTGTAGTGTCATCTGTGATCCTCAGTCTCCGCTTTCTCCCCCCCCCCCACACACTCTCTCTCTCTCTCTCTCCCTCTTTTTTAATCACAGCAAAAAGTTTCCTAAGAGCTTCACCTTCAGCCAAGTGCCAGCTCCCCCATTCCACTTGTCCTGCTCCCCCAGAGCACTCGTCCTCTGTGTTCAGGCAGAGGTGAGGCCGGTTCTCAGGGCCCAGCTCTCTGGACACCCTCAATGATGACCTCATTAGAGTCACAGATGTTTGCTGCACTTTGGAAGATGTGGAAAAAGCAGAGCAGTAAACTAGGCCAGCTTGCAGTAAGGCTGTTACCCACAATTCAAGATAAAATGCTGGATGGTTCCCACTAGGTTCTGGTCGGCTAGGAAACGGCAACTTATTAATCTTGTGTCAGAGGGCCAGCTGCAGCCCTGGCAGTTACCATATTTCACCACCAACTCTGTGTCTGGATAGCCATTGTCCTTTTCTCCCCCTCTCTCTCTCTTAATGAAAAAACTCTGCAAATCAGCTGCTCTCTCTCTCTCTCCTCCTCTCCATCGCCTTCCCTCCTTTAACTTAGCAAAGCCCCCCACTTGTCCTCCTTGGAGAAGTGGCCCTGCCGCCCCGGTAGAGTTGGGGCGCAGTGTCCATCCCGTGGTTGGTTTACTAATTCAGAGAGAGTGCTTACTTTCCAACTTTAATGATATTCCCTCAGCATATCACTTTGGTTGCCTGGCGACCGGATTTGAGCTAGGCCTCTCATTTGATTCCCACACATCAGACCCTGAAAAGCACTTTTTTCCCCGTCCCTCAGCTTTTGATTCTTTCTGCTCTGAAACCCTCCCCCTGCGGTGTCGGTATGGGTGGGCAGCGCGGTGGTGGAGGAGGGCAGGGGTGAAGGGCGGCCCATAGCGCGCTGGTCACACATCAAGGCCTCGAAACAAAGCCTCCGGGAACCCTTCCTGACCAACACAAATTCCCCTCAGAAAAAGCAAATTTGGCTTTCCCTTCATAGTGTGGGTGTCATTTTAAGACTTTGCTCAGATACTTTATTAAATCTGATGCTTTTCATTGTTTTTTCGTGCCATTTCTCACAAAAAGACTTCCTCTTATCAACAAGTTGCTATAGGAGTAGGCAAACAGATTATGAAGAACTGAAATAATCTAATAAACACTAGGCTGGCTCTCATATTTTCATGGCTTTTAATATTATAACAGGTCAACATATGAATTCTCTGTTTTATTTTTTCCTGGAATGCAGTGTTTTTTATTCCCACAATGAGGAAATGTTTTATACTAAAATCTGCATGGGAAAAATGTACAGTGTTATTGGGAAAAGGACATGGAAAATTTGCCTCTTTTAGTCTTTTTTTTTTTAAAAAAAATAGAGATGATTTATCTATTGTTGAAAAGGCTCAATTGAGAAAAAATGTAATGAACGGATTTTTTGCGTGTCTTATGCTACTACAAAATATAAAAGAAGTAAGCAAAAGAAAGCTTTTACAAGAGAATATATTTAAATTTTCCTATAATATTATTTTAATTGTTTAAATTAAATTTTATGTGCTATAATCATGTCCTCAAAATGCCAAAAACACACACAGACTGACATACTTATCAAGCTATTTTAAAGAATAGAGGTAGAGCATAACCACACTGGCACATACAGATTTCAAGTGTATACATATGTGTTCTACTGATGTATGTAATTGCATAGCTGTATATGTATCTAAATATATGTATTTGCAAACTGTCTTTGAAATATTAAAATCCCCTTATTCATATCTTCTATGATGACCAGCTGATTATAAATTGTACCTCAAATGTCCTTGTTAGAGTTTATTTTCTCACAGGTCCCTGAAGGATTTGCTCATGTAGCTCCCAATCTCATGTGCAAATCCTCTGTGTATTGATAGAATAGATTTCTAATTCCACACTAGAACTGCAAGTAGGATTCTTAACCTTTACTCTCTCGTTGTTGAACTTATATAAGGCTAACAGACTTTCTTTACCCTTTTCTCAGCGATGATTAAAAGCGTGTACAAAGTTACTGCTTTTCCACTAACCCTGTTTGGATTTCTCCAGAGACTCTTAACCTCCTTCATTTTCTACCTATACATCTATGACTCACTACGCTTTACCTCAGAGTCAGTAAGTGGCTGAGGAGTCGGTTTCCCGCTGTACATTTCTGCATGCAAACAATGAGTGCTTTCAGGTTGGCATTTAAACTTCACTTTTCCTTTTCACTCAAAGTTTTATTTAATACATTATTTGCATTCTAACCACTCAGAGGGGCAAAGTAGACACCCATTTATAAATTCTATGGATTTAGTGATTCCAATCTTTGGTAGTGTTGTACTTCATGCATGCAAAGAACATTCTGGGTTTTGAAAATTCCATATGTGGATATAGACATAGATTCAGGTATCCTAGTAGATATTCAGTGTATGACATATTTCTGTGATAGGGGCTACCAAGCAGGTACCCTTGGTTTTACTTTTTTCTTCTGAATGCAATGATCACTAGATGAAACCAAGAAGCTACTGTCACCACAGTAACACCAACATTCCATATCTGGGCTATGTTTTAGTGGGTAGAAGGGCAAGAGAAAAAGAAAATTCAATTTTTTATGTAAACTGGTTGGGGCATCTGGGTACTCAATGTAGAGTTTGTAGAATGACTTAAACAACTACCAAGGATGTCTCAAATATCCTACACCAACTGCTTCCGAAGTTGAAATCATTAAAGTTGATCTATGCGTTTGTGACTTTTCTTTAACAAAATGTTAAAGGATAATAATAGTGAATCCACAGAAGGATCTTTCCTCAATTTGGTGCAAAATATAATTGCTATTTTGTTTTCTCTTCCCTTTTCTTTGCTTCCTCAGTCTAATCTGGACTAGAAATTTAAAAAAAAAAAAAAAAGGAACACCTTAAGAAAGATTTCCTTACAATATTTTCAGTCTTGCCCATATCAAGTTTCTAAAAATCTTGTGATGGGAACCTGGTCATATCTAGGTGCAGGTCCTTCCCAGGAAGTTGACCCCTGGGTAGACAGGTGCGGCTGGAGGCTTGCCTACACTGTTTGGCACACATTCGCTCACTAACAGCAAATCATATAGACTACAGGACAGTTCTGAGTCCAGCCCCTCGTCTGTCACCAGTGGGACAGAGAACAATGAGAAGGAGTGAATGTTTTACTCCTTTCTGTGGAGAACAAAAGAGAAGGAGTTGGAGTTTGGAAAACTAAAAGCTTATTGATCTTCTTCATGAATGGAAACCACCTGAAATTTAGGATTATTTTGTGTTCGTTCAACTTACGGTGACAAAGTGTGCATCATGCAAGAGAAATAGGAAGAAACAAAAATATTTCTGACCCATGATGGTTGACCACAAAGAATCCTTCATTATTTAAGAACCAGTCATGGTGCTTATTGCTGTTATCATTCATGTGTACACATAAAATATTTCCTGTATTAAAAACAGTAAATATGTCACTGGTCCAAGTAGTGCCAAGCTCTTATTTATATGCTGTTCTTACAAATGATTCCTATAAACCAGGAGCTGTGTAATGAAGAAAGGAACAGGGAAAGAGAGAACTACAGAGTTAAGTCCTCTATCCTTGTCATGGGACCTTGAGCCTCAATTTCCTTAGCTGTAAAGTCAGGGAATTGGGTATTGTAGAAAACCCTAAACACGCCTTACTATCTGATTCTTACTGTGTGTTACTGAGAATTACAGAAGAAGAACACAATGGCTCCTATCTGTACATTATGAGAAGTGTGTGCAGGCATGCGTGTGTGTGCACGTGTGTGTGTGTGTGTGTAAGAATCATCTCAGACTTTCTAACATGATGCTACTCAAATAAATCGGCACAGTGAATATCTGTGTGATCACTGTTTTAAAAACAAAGGCTCATGGCAGAGAAAGAAATAGAAAAAGGAATCAGTACCCCGTGTGGACCCCCAGAAGAAGCTGGAAACCCCTCAACTTAATGCTCTTTGTGCATCTAAAAGCTTTTAAAAGTCAAAACAGACTTCTTTCTGAACATTGCTAGCAAATCTCAGTGCTCCCGGTGTTGTGCGCTGAGTTTAAATTCTCAGCACAGATGAACACAGCCCAGCGGAAGTTCTAATCCTCGAAAAGTAGACAAATAACTGGGAAACTCCAACGGCCCCTTAATGCAGCTGAGCTCTCAGGCCTCCCCGGGATGCGGGATTCTGAGTAGTGCTGGAGCTGGGGTTGCTATTTTGTTTGTCCCCACGAGCTCCACCTCGGCGTGCCGATGCACTGAGGTAAGAATTCCAAATGAGCTTGCTCAGAAGGGCCCAGATTAGCTGGGTTGCTAGGATCTGGCCATTCCAACCCCCTTTTCCACTTCAGTGGACTGAGCTTTTGACACTATGAAAAGCACCATTTAAAATTAATTAAAGCTTCTTATTTAATACCAAATCTCATCACTGCTGACCACATTTAATATGTTTTATGTGTGGCTTGAAGTCCCTGCAGCATCATATATTGTATGATCCTGTCATGAAGCAGCTACGAGTTAGGAAACACAGAAGCTGCCTGAATGTAGCTCTTTGGTATTTATTTTATCTGGTGTGTGAGTTAAACCTCAAAGCGAGGCTTCTGGTCTCCAGGTCGTGCAAATTTCATTAAATGACAGAATGGTGTTCTGTGGCGTTGAAGTCGGGAGAACTGAGGGCTGCTCAGTTACTTCTTTGTTGTTACAGTGATGGGCAACACAGGGCTGCTTTTAAACTTCAGTCTCCTCATCTGTTAAAGAAAGGAACCGGACTTCGATCTCCAGCGTTGTTTGTAGCTTGAAACTTTTAGGATTCTCAGTGTAAAAGGCAAGGCCGTATTACGGGTTAGACCGACCATTTGGGAAGTCAGATTTATGTTTCAGTATCAGTTTAATAACTTACCCTGTAGCACTGAGCAAGTGACCTGTCCTCTCTAAACCTCGGTTTTACCATTTGTAAAACTGGGTCAATAATATTACCTTCTCATAGGGATTCTCGTGAAGATTAAATGAGATAGTACTGCATAGCATTGGGCTTCATACACATTAAGACCTCTGCAAATGTGAGCTACTGTCATGACAAGAAGTGTTTAAAGAGTTATCACCGTTGCATTTGGATTCAGTGTCACTAGTGGTCATTCCTGTGAACTCTCAAATTCCAAACATCTGCTATTCACAGTGTCTTCAAATTAAAGTCATTTGTGACTTAAATGCCCCCTAGATTATTTTCCACTCTATCAGCTTTAAATGACTTATTAATTTTTTCCAAAACAGACCAATTTGTCCGTCTCATTTGTTTCAAGAAATAACCTGTGTCAGCAAGATTAAATACCACCACTACTGCTGCTAAATTTTCTTTAAGGTATAGGGAAGTCTCTTGAGCATTGGAAAAGAATGTAAAGTTAGCAAACTCGTGACAAGAAGATGATTTGTAGTCTGTTTAAACCCAGTCTGACATTTTACCTGCCTCCAGGATTCTTACTTTTTTACAATGCCATTTTAAAAGTACCTTGTTTGTATGGATAGATTGCATTATGCATTTTTTTTTTTTAAATACAGCACTGCCTCTCTCCAATCCTGTTTGTACTTAGCTTTAACAGGAGGGAAAAAAATAAAGTCCGGGAAGAATAACGATCATCCTGAATTCTATCCCAGTTTTTTTCTCTGTGAGAAAGAAAGGTTTTTCTTTACTGGTTAGTGAATCAAATAAAAAAAAAATATGGGCCTGTATAACACCAATCTGGATGTACATGCAATTTGGCAACTGAATGTACCTTAAGACTCAGCAAAACATGCTGTGTGTACGTACCCATTGTACCCATTGGGAAGAAAAAAACTTGACATTTCAGTAAATAGGGCGTTTCTTAAAACACCATTGTATCCTTGTATTTTTATATTTTTATCCTGCTTACACTCTGAAATACAATGTATAAAAGCATCAAAATAAAGACCTCACGGTAGGGGAAAAATAGATGGACACACACAATAAGCGGTGAGTCGACTTCCAATTCACCTGCCACTGCAGCTGGAACCTAGGGTGGTCACTCGATTGAAGCTGTGGGCAAGGTCAGGGATCATCCCGTGTTTTAAACCCATTGTTTGACTTATTCAAACTGGAAAATTCTTCCGTTGCAATAGTTTGCTGAACCGTCCTGAGCGAAACAGCTTTTCGGAGCTGTCCTGTGGCACGGAGGCTTGCATTTTTAGCTGTCCACTGGCAAGTTAATCAGATGGATGTAATGTCGTCATTCTAAGATATTAGGCAAGTTGCTGCCTCTGAGCCTTGGTTTCTTCATCTGCAAAATGGGAAGTGTAATAAGGGTGTCTGGCTTGTGACACGGTTGTGCTGTGGTGGTGTTTGTGATGGATTTGCAGTGGCTGTCTGTGCGCGGTATCTGTCATGGAGCAGGTCTTGTGTAAGTGGTATTTCCCATTCTTGTTATTACCACAGGGCATTAAAAAGGCTTTAGACATTATTGTGCAAAGTTGATCAGTTCTGAGCCATCCCTGTGAACGTTATGTGTAGTCTGGCTTAATAGGAAATCATAATAAAATCCTGAGAATCATACAATTAGCTCAGAAAGCCACAGAATGCCTTTCTCTGTGTAGGAGTGCTACAAATACAAGGGGTTTTCTTGGAGAAGCAAATAAACCTATTTTCTTGCATAGCACCAGCCTTACCATTTAATAGCCAGCATACAGCTACTTTCAAAAGAATGCCCTACTGTTCTGGACCTTTTGTTTCCTGTGCATGACTGAGAATCTCTGTGTATGACTGAGATCAACAGCCGGATATCCAGGAGCTGCAGATCAATTACTATTTCCCTCTAACACTGCTGAGTGCAACTTTGCAAAATGCTCACATGTTTGTGTGGTCCTCTATCCAGGTAAAAGCATGAACTAATTACTAAAAGAAACCAGATAGAAGTGAGGAAGGGAAAGCCACAAAGTAAACCGAACAAGAGCAACAAATAGGAGAGTGTTTATTCCCCCTGCAAGCAACGACAGAATATTAATTAAATTTAAATTTCATTTGTGTGTGCTTCTTTGTGCTTCTTTTTTTTATCCAACTTTTATCATAAAATATTTCAGGAAATTCAACTTGAATATTTTAAATGTTTTCACGAACAAAAGATATGTTGTGTTTCTTAATGTGTTGCTCCAACAGTGTAATTTATTTGGTAACAGTGGGGCCAACTCTAGACAGGAGATTTGGAAAAAAATTAAAATTGCCTCCAAATAAAATATTTCATTGCTAAACAGGCTTTAAACTAAAACTATTAAAAGTGAATTCCTTTTATTTTAAACGAAACTTTCATGTGTCACTCACCTAGCACTGCATAATTTAAAAAAATGCTAAATTCTTTTTGCCTTCTTTATATGGTTACAAAAATGTTTTAAACCAGCAAGGAATAATCAAGCTACTTAAACTCGTACAGAAAGCAAACTGGGAGGAAATGTTTTTGTTTTTACCATAAGAATTTATAACAAAGTGAAGAGAACTATTGTTTATAATCCATCTTCTGACCATTAACTATAGAAGTAAATTTATTTCTTGTAACTCTGAGGACAAAATAAAATCACAAATACCTGACACAAGTTGGTAAGAAGTTATCTCTCAGATAATCTCAATCCAGAGTCAAGTTGTCACTAACAAAGGGATCCAAACCATGTAACCGGCACTGAATGGATTATAAATGATTAGAGGTTTTAGAAATAAAAAACGTAAAAAGCTGTAGATTTGCATATCTTTCCAAATTAACATTGTCACAAGAAGCTACCTGAATGTAAGGAAAATCTGCACACAGCTGCACATTTTCAAACACTAACTTTAAAGTTAAGATGCTTGTAAGTCAAGCCAAGTAATTGCTACAGCCAAGAGAATCCAAAATCAAGCGTTAGGTTAGCTTCACATGTACCTGATTAATTTCTACCTTCTCAAGTGATACCTCTGTTTGCCACTCACATAACCAACACAGTATCTCCCCTTTTGTTAAGCCCCATTTTGTACACAGGTTTACCTCAAATAAATCTTTAAAGAGAAAATGTAAGAATGTTTCACTTTCCTGTCAGGATAGAATCAATTTTAATTCCCCCCTACCCTTCTCTTATACCCCCAAAGACTAGGAACATTTGTCTCTCTTGTTTTCCCAAACAACTCTTTGAAAAACATCAATCCTTGTGTAGGCTTTAGGAAGTTTGTTGATCCTATCAGCTTAGGGGTAGTTATACTCAGGCCTAGGGCCCAGGATCAATGTCTTCCTTCTGAAAGCTGAGAGAAGACATCAGACTGGCTGTCACTGGTGTATAACTGAGATTAAATAACTGGATTTGGGGAACTGATAGGTCAAGTGGAATTTCATTCTCATGCTGAAAAAAATTTTTTTCCTGCCTTGTACCAATGGACAATCACCTCTTTACATGCTGACTCAAATATTAGAGTTAACTACGGGTCAAAGTGAAATTTTTTGGTTTCTGAGAGGAAATCCATCTCCTAATTTCCAATTCAGCACGTGTAATGAAGGTTCTCAGATTTTCATTTTACAGAGAGTTGCAAAATTTCAATCAGTAACAGTTGAAAGATGTCAGTGGTTTCACACTTAAAAGTTGTTGAAAGACTTCAGAATGAAATTGGACAAAATCTTCATTGGCTACCCAGAAAATACATCCCCAAGTTTTATCATTTGGAAAGAGAACAAGGGAAGGGCTAGCACTGTGAAGCTAATATCAGATCTAAACTATAGGACTTTCGCCTGTGCAAAGAGAGAATAAGAAAAGGAAATTCCCTTTTCTTGGCTAGAGGAATGAATTCGAGTAGCTTCTGGTTAATTAGGCAATTACAATAAATTTCTAGTATGGCACAGACAGCTCGTGGGAAGAGTTCTTAGAACCTAGATAAGCGAAGTGAGCTTTTACCGACTTCATGAAAGTTCTAGAAGATGACACAAAGAAAACTGAGTCTGTAGCAGTGAAAACAATAGCATTTTCTGATCAATAAAATAGTTCTTATAATTCTATTAAGATAATGGACTAAAATAAAGGGCAAAGAGTAGTCTGTTAAAAAAAAAAGAAAAGAAAAGAAAAAGAAAAAAGAAAAAAAAAACTACCAGAATCTTCTCTAGTGGACTTTCTCCTATTGAATTTAAAGCCTCTTGTACCCCATTAATCTTCATGATGTAACCCTCTAACCCCCCAGAAGCCAAGTGTATTTGCTGTTTTACTCCTGTGGTCCCAAAGACTCTTGTTTATAACATATGTAATGTTTCCTTATTTTACTACCAGTCCAAAAGTCCCTATATTGTAATGTAATGAATGAGTTTTGTCTCTTGTTTCAGTGTGGAGGGAACCTGATATCAAAATTAAAGCAGAAAAAGCAGCTGAGTTTTTACAATCCAGGTAAATGTTAAGTGAATGTAAGGAGAAATGGTTGGCAACCTAAAATGTGTTGCCAATTAAGGGATTATTGCAATTCAATTGTTTCGTTTATTTTCACTAGGATGTAAAATGGGCCCTTCAAAAAGAGACCCTCACTTCATGCTCATTAGTTAACAGTTTTATTTTGAAGTGAAGAAGATAAGGATAAATACTTAAATAAGAACAATAGAGAAAAAAACCAAAACTGTCTTTCATTGATGCCGTTGGGATTCTAGATTCTTCTAAATTATATAGCAGACCAGATTTTCTTTGAGTGACCTCTGTATGACATCCAAGTCCAAATAAATGTTTTTGAGTATCAACTCCTCAAATGAACTTGTTTTGCAAAAAAAAAAAAAAAAAAAAAAATCATTAAATCAAATATCAACTAACTTGCTCCATATAGGGCGCATAGACAGTTGGTTATATTGTTAAAATCACCACCCCAGAGGCCCCCCCAGCAACTCAGTTGTCAGTGTAGACAGAGAAAAAAAGAGGGGGGGAGCTCTACTTAACTCAAGTTAATTCTGTTTAATTCTATATATTTGATCAAAATGTTTAGTGTAGAGGTAATAATTTAGTTTAAAGATAGCTGTTGAGACAAACTAGATGTGCTAAAGGAGTTGATACCAAAAATGTTGCGTGTTAGCGAAACTTAGCTGAATGCCGCAGGATTGGCCATCTAATGGCGATTAAGTACGCTATAAATTTAAATCTTTGAAATACTTGTTGAGATTTATTCAGGCAGACAAACAAAGATAACAAAAGTCTTTTGTATGTTTGTCAGTCATTTCAACTCCTCTGTTGTTGTAGTGTCAAATAATGTCAGTTATTTAAGGGCAATTACTGTAATTTTAAATTCTCAACAAATTAAACTATAAAGACTAGAAGTCCAAGGAGGACCCTACTCATTTTTCAGCTACCTTTTCCATCTTTCAATTATAAAGGTGTTTTAATTGCCTGAGTATTTAGTTAGGAAGAAAAAAATAATTATTTTATTTAATTTTTTTGTCTATTGGTGCTTTTAAAAAAACAGCTACTTTGGATATTTCTTTTTCATTAAGTTGTGTTTTGTTATAAGGCTTTTCCAATGGCACCATGATTTTTCAGATGGGTAAGTGGAATTATTTTTATTAGATTTTATTCATTTGCACATTGTAGTAGCAATATTTTTAGCCCTGTATTATATTCTAGAAGTATAATTTAATGAATGTAGGTTAGAGTCCAGAAAAAAAAATGTTCAGGGGAGCAATCTAGAGCCCAGGATGACTGAGAAAATTATGCATTTAAGTCGTGTCTGATAATAGAATGTTCTACCAATAAAAATCTTGAAAATTAAATGTAAGTATCATTAATTTAAATAGGATCATTAAAGTAGTTTCATAAAATAATTTAAAATGAAGCAAGAAAATAATTATCTCCCATCATCTTTAAGCTATGTTGACAATGTTTAAATGTTACATAATTTAAGAGGAAGGATTCAATACATTTTATATTTCATGAGATCTTTTTTTAAGATTTATAGCAGCATCTAGAATTTCTTTGCAGTAATAAAGACAATGATCCATTATGTTCTTCTATTACTAATTATTCTGTAAAGATTGTCTGTTCCAAAAGATAATTAGAAAGGGTGAAATTTAATTCCATTAAACAGAACTCAACTGGGACATAATGAAATTTTGCTGTGAAGTTAAAGACTTTGAAGCTAAATAAAAAGCTTTTACAAAGATAGCGCAAACGAGATGGTAAAACTCACACCTTATTCACCCACAATACACTTAAGTCGGACTGGGGAAGATTCTATTTACTCATGATGAGTTTAAAGTGTTCAGTTAACACAATCATTCATGAAGTGTGTTTCTTTCCTGTTCTTTAGACGACAGTTTCAGGGATGACAAAGGTACTTTTGGTTTCCAGGTATGTTCATTCATTTCTTCAAGCAATCATGCTGTGCACAGCTGCTGTGTAACTGACTCTAGACAAGATACTAACGGCACCAAGATTAACAAGGGGGCCATGGCTGCCACGAGTCAGTCCATGTGCTGGTCCTTTTACGGGCATCAGCTGAATCTATTTCATTTAAATACCATTTAAAATGCCAGCGTAAAGATCTGAACCTAACATGTTTGTATAAAGCTCTGGCTTTACATGGTTGAGAAATTTGTTCTCAAGGAGCCTGTCACCCAGGGTTGGCAAACATGTGTGGTTAAAACTCCAATAAAATTCTAGTACAGGTGCAAAAATACTCGGTTGCTTCCCTAAACTCTTGTCTGTCATTCTCAACTCACTGGTACGTTACACTTTATTTTTGCTTTTTGGTATGTCTTCCCTCTGGTACGGAAGCAAAAGCAGGGCCAGTACCATGATACTAGTGTTCACCCTGTATACCAAATACAAGGAGTACACAGCACGCACTAAGTGCTCAGGGAGGGAATCGGAGAGAAACCATGGGAGAAACTGCTGAGCAGAATGAACCTTTATGGCAAAGCCAATGGCCACTGTAACCCACAAGTGGGTCAAAAGCTGGAACTCCAAAAGATTCCATTTTTCAAAAAACATGTAGTTGTTGAATACCAAAAACGGACTTTGAAATCAGGTCTAGACTGCTCCAAGACCTATTCTTTCCAAACACTGGGGGTCACGCCTCTGGAGGAGGCCACAAGCAGTAGAGAAAGAGGGCCCAGCTGCTTTGTGAAGGGATACCTTGACACCTCCCTTGAATTCTGCGTGAAGCAGTGTGGAGGTTCTCAGAGGTGAAGCCCTTCCAGGAGGTGGATTTACAGTATTTACAGTAGTGAGAACATGACCCAAGAGTAGTGGGCTTTCCATAAGAGGAAGCATGTGTCTGACACAGGTTCAAGAGATCTGGGCAGCGGCTTATAGTTAATCAAGAGATAATATGCAAATTTATAAGCTCTCCCTTCAAAAATCCATTTTTAATGGTCAGCTCAGAATGACACTTTGTTTCTTTGGTCCTTGAAGTAATGGAAATGTATTGGCCCTAAGTATGAAGCTCATACAGTCACCTAAATTTTGGTTCAAGGTTATTTGTACCCAAAGTGTCAAGGCCCCAAAT
>PVLA01004617.1:141850-170826 GCA_004027455.1 Hydrochoerus hydrochaeris
CTCTCCTCTCCTCTCCTCTCCTCTCCTCTCCTCTCCTCTCCTCTCTCTCCCTCCTCTCTTCATATTCTTTCTCTTTATCCTCTTAGCCAATAGCTCTGTGATGACCATGTCCTGTGCATCTTAACTCCTGAAACTGTGCATATCTTGTATTATGTGGCAGGAGGGAATTAAGTTTGCAGATTAATTCAGCTTTTCAATCAACTGATCTTGTGATGGAGCAGGTTTTCTGGATTATTCATCCAGATTCAAAGGAACCACAAGGATCTTTATATGGGAAAGAGAGGTACAAAAAGAGAAAAAAGTAACAGATTGCAGCATGAAATGGTCTTGGCCAGACACTGCTGACTTTGGAAACGAAGGAAGAAGATCACAAACCAGCGAATACTGAGGCCTCTAGAAGTTAAATAAAGGTATGCAAAGGAAGCCCAGGGGTGAGTGCTAAAGTGAATGGGTGAGATTTTAATGAGATGTGAGTTACCCACAGAGACTCAAATCATCTTCACTCCCTAATATTTACTAACTAATGTAATAATTTTGACATTGCCACAATTTCTTAATGTTCCTCCCCCTGGAAGGTAGAAGATAGCCCACCTGTTCTTCTATGAGGGTTGGACGTAGGGACGCCTTTCTAATAGCTGAGCTTAGAAAGAGACAGATGGTAATTTTAGAGCTGAGAAATGCAAACTGAGTAACATTCTACAAAATACTTGACAAGTGTTCTTCAAAAGTGTCAAGGTCATGAAAATTAAGGACAGACTAAAACTGTCACAAATTGAAGGTGACTAAAGCAAGATGGCAATTAAATGCCATGTGGTATAATGCACTGGGCTCTGGAAGGAAGAGATAATATTAGTGAAAAAACTAGTGAACTCTAAAGTCTGGGAGTTCATGGTTTTGTGCTCATGTTAATTTTGATAAAAGTTAATGGAAAACTGGATGAGAGGTATATAAGGATTTGCTATACTTCCTTTGTAACTATTCCATAAATCCAAAGCTATTTGAAAATAAAAAGCTAAAAATAAGCGAAATTGCCAGGTGTGGTGGCACATGCCTGTAATCCCAGCTCTTGGGAGGCTGAGGCAGGAGGATCATTGAACGTTTGAAGCTACCCCGGTGAGCTCAAGGGCAGCCTAAACTGCATAGTGAGACCCCGTCTCAAAAACAATTAAAAAAAGAATAAAAAAGAATTTAAAAAAAAAAAGGCAAAATAAACACAACTCAAGAACCAAGTTGAGGGAAATGTTTGATGCAGTTGGCAGAAAAAAATGATTGACAGCTTCAGTACAAAGGGCTTTTACAAACCTACTCAAGAATGGATACAGAAAATAAACAATTTATAGAGAAAAATACAAATGTGAGAATTATGGGGAGAAATACAAATAATCAAACAGTAAGGACCAAAGATGTATAAAATAAATTCATGTCTTTCTTTTTCAATCTAATTGATAATGATTTAAAATGATAATACTGTCTTCAAGGTTATAAAAAACATGCTTTTATAAACTCTTGGTAAGAATATAAATTGATGTGGTTGTGGGTAGTTCACTGACAAGCAAATAAGCTTAATATATGCATATTTTAAAAACTTTGTGTGACTGATTTTCCTGTTTAGCAATGAGCATGTGTTACCTTTAAAATTAGGGTTTTAGAGGCTTGAAAATAAATAATTTTTCTTGAAAATAAATGATTATGCACAGCTGAATATAGTAAAGTAAGAAATGAGTTGTGATAGAACTTTTAATCGCATATAAAAATTCTCATATTTGGTGAAGTAAAAAAGCCTGGAACAACAAAAAAGCCACTTGCAGCGTGATTTGATTTTTATGTAAAATACACATTGTACAGTTCTCAAAACACTAGATGCTTATATCTCAAAATATGAATGGTGGTTATTTTTAAGTCGTAGGATTAGACAAGGATTGCACACGTTTCTTCTTTATCTGTGCTTTTAAAATTCCATTTAAGAAACATTTACTGATTTTCGTACTGCTCTTCCCCGAATAAATGACCACTGGCGTGAGAAAATCACAATCAGTACTGCTCAATTAGTCTTAAATATCATCAAAGCCGTTAACTGTGCGCCTGTCTCCAGGCTGTTCAGCTGTTCCCGCGTTGGCGACGTTGTCCACCTATGTGTTACAGGCTTTGGGGATCTGTTTTTGAAAAGATCATCTTTGATCCAGGCCCACAGCCATAGGGAGTGGACTTTGAGTTGGTGTTGGTTAGTGTTGGGAACAAAAATAAATCTTTTGTTGCAGGCACCACTATTTTTATTGACATCAAGATGACCTTGCAGAGATAATGAGCAAAAGATTCATATCAGGCTTCAGGGAGTGGGGTAGAAATCCCTCTTTCAGTTTTTGAAAACAGTTTGAGAACTATTGCTCAGTCACTAACTTACAAAAGAACCGTTGATGAAATATAAAGCCGTATCAATTCATCTGAACACAGAGGAACATTATTCCACAAAAGTTCTGAGTACCTGTCCCAGAATTGTTGTGGTATCTGACTTTTACCCTGGCCTTAGTATTCCTCTAGACACAGGTCCCAGAAGCAGGGATTAGCAGAGAAATACCTGTAGGCTGTCAGGCACATAAATGAGTAATTAGTTCCTCACTGGATCTGGTTAAATCCCTATTTCCCTTTGAATTACAACTGGCATTTTCCTCTATGCCTTAAAAACTTCAAACTGCTGTATAAAAGACAAAAATTGTAGTCTAGGGTGTTAATTACATAACCTGACTTCTGCAGTGGTCTTAGGAAATTCTGATGTTTAGACACGATGTTTTTACCTTTCTCCTAAACAGACAGTTAAATTGCTCCTGGCAATGATCTGCGATGCAAAATATGCACAAATCCAGGTCCAGAGAGAGTCTCAAGTAGGTAAGGGCTTCCCCATGGGAAAGATGATGTTTATATTACACAAGAGACACAAGCCCTGTTCATTTAGGTGGAAAGGTGAACAAAACCCTTGGGACGTGTTGATAGCAAAGGAACACTTCAGAATTGAGGACAAATGTCCTGTGCCAGCATCCATCTCAGCATGAGGACCATCAGTACCAGGTTTTCTCCTGGAGCTGAGGCTCCCACTGAGATTCTCCCTTCAGCCAGGTCCTCCTCTGTTTCTAGAAGGCAAGAGATCTGTGTTTGACACCTGCTACCTACTAGCAATGTGACTTCAAGCAATTAGAAAAAAATTCTTCTTTGGTCCTCACTACCTTCATCTGTTGAATGTGGGATAAATAAAAGGGTGGTGATGATTCTGTGGGGTTGCATGTAACACACACTTGACCTGGCAGTTGGTCACCATGGGCTGCTTCTCAGTCTGAAAACGTGGCTCCTGACACCTGCCCTGAAATATTTAAAAGCAGCCGGCTCAGGGCTGGGGATGGGAGATCTTTTTCTCTATGACATAAGTAGAAAACAGCACTGAACTCTAAACAGCACGGGGGGTGTGAGCCTAACATTCTACTGATCAAGTATTGTCTGGCTAGAGATATGGAAAATTCTTACTGTGATGAATTTTTAACACTGAAATTTGACTTGCCTCTTGTGCTCCACTGCCTTAAATGCATTTTGGAAACAGTCAGAGCATAAATAAATAAACAGTGAGCTCTTCTCTGGATATTTGGGTGAAAGCAGGTGGCGAGTGAGAAGACATGGGTCAGTGTGTATGAGAGAGTTAAAAACAAATGTCTCATGGGGGAAACAGCTTGAACACTAGGAACGGAAGCCTCCTTGGAAAGGGAGCCTTTTTGCTCTATTATCAACATGTGGCTGTGCACATCTGTAATCACGGTATGGGGGAGGCTGAGCAGGAGGATTGCAAGTTCTAGACTCAGCTGGGTGATTCAGGGAGGTGTTGTCTCAAAAAAAAATGCTGGCGATGTAATTCAGGGAGAAGACCCTGGGTTTAATTCCTACAACTTCAAATAATAATAATGGCAATGATAATAATAATGATTGGAGTAAGCGGCGCAGTGTGGTTACCTGGCCTGGCTACTTTCAATTTCCTTCCCTTATCCGTTCCCTTGTTGGTCCTTTGTCATGTGATGGGATTCTCTTTCACTTGAATGGTCTTTTCCCTTTCCTCCATCTGCCCCCAGCTTCGTGTAGGCTCTCACACGATTCTACCTCCTGACTCTCACCGTGTGTAGGTGTTCAGCAGGGTCTTCTGTTGGAAACAGGACAGGCGCGTCCAGTGTTACCAAATGCCCACCCCCTGTGCTCCAAGCCAGGCTGACAGATGCCCCTTCCAGGGAGGAGCTGGAAACGCTGCTTTGGGCATTGCTTACTTGCTGGGCCATTTCCTCTCCTTTGCAGCACCTGCACCCGGAACTCTGACCGTGTTGAGACAACACTTTCTTCCCAACTGTACCCTTGGATCTTTCTCAGAGCCCACAGCAACCTAGATTGTAGTATGTGGGAGCCATGCCTCCTTCTAAATTAGCGTAGAATTGTCTGCATGGAATTTAAATATACACTTAGGGCTCTGGCTAAGCAGAGGCATGAAACACACCAAGCTACTAGAACATCAACACGAAGAACAAACAAACAAAAACCAGGAAGACAGAAGTGTGCAATTAAAAAGACCTAGAAAGAAGCAATTTTAATTCTGTTTCTTTAAAACTGTTAATTTGTTTCTTGAATCAGATATGGGAAAGAACCAGAGTTTGCAGTGTTCCTGGTTCACATGCTGCCTCTGTTCCCGATGTGGGAATCCGGAGTGAGAGCGCCACCAGTCCACCAAAATGATACTCAAAATCCAGTGTGAGTGTGTATGCGGTGTGCCTCGTTCAGGGATGAAAATCGAAGGCCTGCATCGGATATTCAAAGGGCCCTGGGAACCTGTATCATCAGGGATCGCTGGCCGGTGAGCTTGGACAAATGCTATTTGACCAGTCTCTGTGTTCTGGGGCAAGGGTGGTGGCCGGCAGAGTGGGCTGATCTCAGTATGAAAGATAAGTACATTTTCTGAAATTTTTAATGTATCAAAGAAGTCATTAGTGATTCTGAGACCCTTCTTTGTTGTGACTATTTAACGTTTTGATCTACTTAGCTAACACACACACACACACACACACACTTTTCTCTTTTAAAGTTATTGGATGGTTCCTTATACTCTGGTAAGCATAGAATAGCCCTAGAAACTTGATAAACTTGGTAAAAAAATTTTTTACTATATATATATGTTTTTTTGAGATAGGATCTCACTTTGTGTTGCAGATTGGCCTTGAACTCACTGGGTAGCCCAGGATGCCTTTGAATTCATAGTCATCGTCCTGCCTCAGCTTCCTGAGCACTGGGATTATGGGCATGTGCCATCCTGCCCGGCTGTTTACTGTATTTTAATGTCAGGATTTGCTACAACATAGATCAGAAATATTTGTAGGTGCCCCACCCTCTCATTCGTCCATTTTAAGTGAGCCTTTTATTGTTTGGTTTGCTTTTCAAATTGGCTGGTGTTGTTTGAAGGCAAAAGAAATGCAGAGAACTGTATCCTCAATTGTCAGCAGGTTCCCTTTATTCCCCTGGGAAACCTGTTCAAAGCAGGAATCCAGAGGGTGAAGATAACTGGTCTGAAATCCACATTTTTAACAAGGATCTCAATTAGTTCTGAGAAGGGTACTCTGACTACTAGTCTTTGAAAAATACTGTTCTATGTTGACTTGCTTTCTCCATTAATAGTCATTGAAGTTTAACTCTAAATTCAGAAAAAAAAATGAGTATCACTCTTAAAACTTTCTTTTGAATCTGCATTTCCAGGAGACAAAGAGAATGTGGAAAACTGCTTCAGGGGAGAAGCACCCAACCATGTTTTAGACTCGTGGTGTTTTGTTTTGTTTTGAACACGTTTATAGTTTCTAAACTCATCAGTGAAAACCCAAGTAGCACTGTGGAAAAACTCTTCTTATTATTGTCTGCTTCATCTTTGGAGCCAGAGCACATTAAAATGTTAACACTGGAACGTACAAGGACTCTCAGCCAGTGCATTCCTAAAAACAATTTCTAAGAATTTGCCCTGCTCAGTTCCTCTGTATGGTTGTTGGCTTTTACTTCATGTGCTACATCCCCAGTATATTATAGCTATTTATTGAGCTCCGACCTTCACTACAGATGCCTGTATTGATATTATGAGCCTTTGTTCTCACACACACTCCTGACAAGGTGAGACTCTGCTTTGGGTTTGTTCAAAGAACATTTACTAAGCACTCGTGTGCAACAACTATAGCTAGTTGATTTTACAGGTTTCATTTAGGAATGGGTCTGTATTAGTTAGCTTTTCTAGTGTGGGGACAAATGCCTGATGTCCACAACTTAAAGGAGGAAACGTTTTTGTTTGGCTTACAGTTTCAGAGGCTTCAGTCCATGGAAGATTGGTTCTAAGGCAGGAACATCATGGTAGAAGAGTGTGGTGGAGCAAATCTGCTCATTTCATGGTGAGTGGGAAGCAGGGGAAAAGCTAGGGCTGTAAGCATCCTCCAAAGCCACACCCCACGGGGACCCACCTCCAATGGGGCCCCACTTCCTCACGGCATATTCAGCTTCGAACGTCAGTGGGTTAATACACTCTTGAGTATGTATGGTGCCCCAAGATCTAATCACCTCTCTGGGAGACTCAGTCCAGTCAAATTGATAATTAAAATGAACTGGCACAAAACTTCACAGTAATTCTGCCAACCGAGACTATAGTTGTTGAGTATTACATGTATGGTATATGGGCTATGACATATGGTGTGTGCTCTGTGACATATGATGCTTAGTATGAATCTAATAACGCCACCCCATTCACTCCAAGGACTCTGCAGCCCAGACGCTATCCACCACTGTTTCCTCCTTGGGTCCCATTCAAAGATGCAAGGTAAGGAGCATTTCACTGATGCACCGATAATACATAGAGTTGATATTTCAAAAGTAAACAAACAATACATACATAATAAGTACATAAATAAATTAGTATTTTCCAGTTCCACAGAGAAGAAAGTCGTGTTGAATGAAGGTATGTGACTTGTCCAAAGTCATATCTTGTAGCTAACAGCTGAGATGTAGAGGTTTAAACCAAATCTTGTGCAAAAATTGCACAACAGATATGATTGAGACCTGGTGTGAGTGTTTCTCTGTAGCTTATCCCCTCCCCTGCCAAACAAGCACTGCTCCAGGAGGATGGGGCCACCTGCAGAACAGTCCAAAGGGCGCGGGACACAAAGAGCTCCCCAAGGGAAGCAACTTTGTCTTATTTCTGCTTGTGTCTTTTTTGTGGAAGTAGCCTAGCATTGGTGCGATGAATGTTTGCCCCTCTATTTAGGTCAAAGTGAGTCCACAAAACTTCTTTAATGTAACATTTACCATTTCCTTCATTTTAGGGTCTGATCAATAATAGTGATAACCAACCTTTATGAGTTCTTGCCAATTGGTTTACAGACAGTACTTGGTATAAATTTAGATGTGTTTCTCCAAAGTTCCCATGTTGAAGTCCTAACACCCTATGATGGAATTAGAAGGCAGCATCTTTGCAAGGTAATTAGGGTTAGATGAGATCCTGAGGGTGGGGTCTTCATGATAAAATTATTGCCCCTATAAGAAGAGACCAGAGACCTTGGTTCCTCTCTGTCCTCACTGTGTGGATTAAGAACATGGCTGTCTGGAAGCCAGGAAGAAGAGACCCTCACTGGGACCCGTGGGAGCACCTTGACCTCAGCTGTCCAGCTGGGATCAGTGAGAAGTAGATGTGTGTGTTGTTAAGCCACTCATCTGTGGTATTTTGTTACAGCAGCCCAGGGGACTAAGCATCCTGCGTGCTGGTACTATTTATCATCGAGGAAACTGAGCTGCAGAGTGCTCGACAAAATTTTGCAAAGTCACGCAACTGACATTTAGATCAGGTTATTCAAACTCCCTGGGGGAATGGCTATTCCTCTGAGCTAACCTGTTTGCCTACTGCTTGCTGTCTGAAGAGGAACTGAAATATAATGCCACCCTCTGTTGCAGAAATACTTGATAAACAAAGGTCAAAAAGTATTAAAGTGGGGCCATAAATGAAGGTATAAAAATATCATCAAAGATGCTGTGAAACATAGCCCATGGATAGCTTGGAAAAACTCAAACTGGTGTTCATTCCTGCCTGCATTGATGCTACCAAGTTTCCATTCCCCTGCTCTGATTCTGATCTTCATGTTCTTGGCTGCATTTTGGTATAAATGTTCTCCTAACGAAACTGCTGATTTTCAAATGTGGATAAGGGCTCCCGAGGACTCTAGCCATCAAAACATTTTTCCTGGTCACCATTGAGCCAATGGTTGAGTAAATCACATACTCGAACTTTGGTGGCCTAGAGTGTGTATCTGTCTTTCTGTCCTTCTGCCTTGTTTTGTGTGGCTTCTGGAAAGCCATGTTCTCTACCTCGAGTTGCTTATTTCAAAATGAGAAATAACAATGGGTTCCTGCCTCAAGGAAATAGCCAAAATCAGCTCATAAAGATGATTAAAATCTGGGTACCATTGGCTGTGGAGTGTGTGAGGGCACTAAAGAGTGACCATCAGCTCTGGGACAGCAAAGGCCAGTGTTAGACCTGGCCCGTGCCCTCGCCTGCCATTTCCTAGCTGGAAACTTTGGACATGTTACTGAATCTATCAATGATGTTTGATTTCCTCAAAGATAAAACAGGAGTAAGAAAACCTGCCTGAGAACGTTGTCAAGAGGATTAAACAAACACGTCCCACAGCACCCACAGGCTTTGCAAATGCATTTTTGTTTTTTGACTAATGACAAAAATGAATCTTCTCCCTCCATGCCAGTTTTCTTTAGAATAATAACAGTACATGCTTTTAACACAAACCAGCATATGACTTCTTTATTATAACGGACGAGACAAGACTCCAGAAATATTTTAGAATTTTCCTAGGTGAGCTGAGTTAGTATGTGTTAAAGAAGCAAAAACCTTTTACCAAAGAAAAGAGAAAGGAAAAATGGCCTTTTCAACAATGGGGGGATATAAATACATATGTGTGCATATATTCAATATCTTAAAGAGGTGTTTCTTATACAAACAAGAGTATTTGCTGGCCAGTACCCAGACTTTTTTTCCTTTTTATGTATATTTAAAAATTAAAAGGAATATTCTTAGAAAGACATCTGTCCTGGGGTGAGTCACATTTGATCAACCCCTGAGAGAGAACTCAGCTTTTCAGGGGATGTGCAATTATTTGCTCAGTTAGGCTTAAACTTTTTATTTATCTAATCACCCCCCTGTAACGCTTTGATCTGAACTTCCAAGGCCTATTTTTCAACCACTTTAGCTACATAGTTTAAGTCTTATAGTCTAATCAACCCCAGCCCATAAAACATGCAATGTCCTGTTTAATGCGCCCTATTAGGAAATCAGCTGCTGCGAGGATTTTGTAATCTCCCGCTTTGTGATGGGGTGAGCTGTTTGGAGGTGTCATTACTGTCATTATCCCAGGAGAGCAGGAGAGAAGCAGCAGGCAAGCGCATCCTTGGATCCCGGCTGGCTTCTGCCCGCTAACGTTTGCACAGTGACTCAGAGGTGAGTCACCGTTTCTGCAGGTGTAGGCTCGGGAGACCTGGAAGCCATCCACATCTCAGCGGGGGCAGGTGTTTACCTCCATTAGTTCATGGGGTTACTCAGGAGTGGGAGCCAATGTAATGTGACTGTACAATAGTTAAAAAATTATATATGTGTGTATGTGTCTTTACTTATTTATTCATGGCCCCGGAGTACACATCAGCTTAGAAATTGAAAAATCACATCATTGAGTAATTAGAAAATGTTGTGTTGGTTTGAAGCCATTGGAAAGAAAAAGTCATTTATATGTATGTCATTTACTGCAAAAGATTTCTCCTTTTTCTCTCTTTGTTTGAGTATCTGGGGGGACCTGGGTCCCTAATAGTTTGTAACTTGGTCGACTCTTTGTCCCTTCCCAGCCTTACTTACTAAATGTCTTTAGAAACTTTGGCATATTGAGCACTTTTACTTTGTAAGGGACACTCTGATTTCTGGCTGTTGAAAACAACAGTAACAACCATGTAAATATAAAGAATCTCTTACCTTTCTTAATTTCTGAGTATATCTTGCTTTTATGTTAGTATCTAATAAAGAGCCATTGACTAATATAAAGAAATGAGGTTTAAACAAATCACAGTGTAAATTTGCTAAAAATTGATGGTCATTAATCAAGATCTATGATGCAATGCATTATGCAAGGTAATAGCTAACATTTCATTCCTTCTTACTTTCCGGCACAGTTTCAAATACTGGCATATATTAATTTATTTAGTTATCAGAGTACCTAATAGCATTGGTATCATAGTTGTCTCCATTTTACAGATGAGAAACTCTTTGCAGAGAAAGGTTAAGCAACTTATCTAAGGCCACACACAGATAGCAAATGGGTAATAAATGATAAAGTTAGAATTTAAACCCAACCAGTCAGACCCCCAAGCCTGTATTATAAAACACTTTATCTTATGGTCTAATAGCAAATATTTGATTTTTTAATTTATTTTTGTGATCAAACCCAAGATTTTGTACATAAGGGAAGTGCTCTACCACTAAGCTACACCCCAGTCCTGACAAATTTTTAAACAATCACAGCAGAATCTATATCTCAAAATAAATCTTTCCCCTTCTAAAATTGTCACCTATGTACATTTTGTGCTTATACCAAATGCCGCCATGGCTTAACGCTTCTAGAATTCACTCTTTCATTTCAAAAATCTTTTCTTTGGAGGCTGCGGCTTATAGACTTAGGTTAAAAATATCACCCATAACAGCCTTACTCTTTGAAGTCAGACGTGATTTTTTTTTTTTTTGAAACAATCTAAGGTCATTTAGAATTCAGACTGAAGAAGGGAGAGGAGGAATCAAGTTTGGAAAGTTTGCTATACATTAAACTGTCTCTAAAGATCACTTTCAAACAGGGGTCCTAAACTTCCAGAATTACTTTTGTGTGATGACAGCATCATTAAAATAAATGTAAAAGTCTACCAAGGTCATTGTGAAGAGCTGAGGTAGACAGAGCAGTAGACAAATGCGTCTAATACAGTGATTCTTTCAACAGAAGGCTCTTGCTATTAGTCACAATTCAGCAGGTGCCATTTGGCTACCTGCCCTGCTGGAAGCCCCTTTGCCTCTTCTCTATATCTAAATTTAAACTGAGGATATATCAGACAAGGTCCTGGTGAGAAAGACTGACTCAAAATGAGCATTCAAAAATGGATGATTTACGAGGTTATGTGCAGGGTCTATAGGAGCCAACATCAGCAAGTGTTGCTCCCTGGGTGAAGAGCAGGACCCCGTCGTGAGCACAGGAGCAAGTACCGGAGCCCAGGGAAGGTCACTGCTAGGCAGAAGGCCGCCTGGTACGGGCCTTCGGCACGGAGATGGTCAGCCCAAGTGGCAGCAAGCAAAGAAGAACCAGTACGGAGTAAATCCCCACCTCACTGCCCCGAGGCCCTCTGGATTCTGCTGCCCTCATTGCCCAAACCCAACAAGAACTTGGACTCAAAGAGACTGTCTGTTATCACAGGCCTTAGTGATTGCTTTTGCAGAGGTCATAGCAGGGTAAGAAAAGTCCTGGAAAAGTAAATCTCCAGCCCAAGGACCATTTCTATGGCCTTTAACTATCACTAGCAAAATCTGAAGTTCCACTTTGCTATCAAACCTGCTTTCCATTTGGTCCGAGCCTTTCCTAGAAGAGAAATGACTTGTCTTAATGACACACAAGAGAGGAACAATTTCCTGGTGCTGAACTAGCCTGAGGCGGGTAGGAGCGGAAGAGCCTGGCATTTATTGAGTAGTTGCTATGTGCTAGGCATTTTCCTTAGGTTAAAAAGAGAGAGAGAGAAATTATGTGACAAGAATGTCACTTGACCCCTGTGGTTTCACTCTCCAAAGCCGTAGCTGCATTCTAATTATGAGAAAAACATTAGGCAAATTGATTCTCTAACGAGCATCTACTAAAGAGCTGTGCAGTACACTGCAAGACTTTGTTTGTTTTTGGGAGTGGGAATTGAACTCAGGACCTTGTGCTTGCCAGGCAGGTGCTGTGCAGCTGAGTTATAGCTTCACTCCCCTCAAGATCTGTAGTCTTTACAAACAAGGAATCCTAGGAATTATGAGGCCAAGAACCTAAGGAAACTTGATCAATAAATATAATGTGACCTCAGTGAGACCCTGGAGAAGCAACAAGACATTTGGTAAAAACTATGGAAATGTGAATACAGTGTGGGCTTTAATTAAAATCCTGGCTCATTCACTGTGACAACTGTCCTATACAAATGTAAGATATCGATATTGGGATATTGGGGGAAATAGGGCATGGGATGTTTGCAACCCTTGGTATGATTGTCACAAATTTTCTAAAAACCTAAGCGAATCTAAAATTAATATTTTATTTAAAAAATGATTAGCAGTTTGATTTTTGGGAAGAATGAGACCGAGGCAGAGGAAGAGACCCTAATACTTTCTTCCTGTTCTGCTGTTAACCCCAGGCAGCATCTTGCTAGGCAGAAGGTCCTGCCATTTCCGCTGAACACCATAAGCAAACTGGTTAAACATTCTCACCTTATGATATGTGGTGTTAAATTGGATTACTGAGCTTTGAATTTCCTGAGGCCTCGGGGCACTGAACAATAATCATGTACTGTGAAGAACATCAGTGTCCCTCTCTCTAAAAATCACCTCGATCTCTTTTTTAAAAAGAAAAAAAAGCACATATGCCTGATAAAAGTAAAGACACCTACGAAAATATTGTAGCAGTGTAAAAAAATAATAATATTGCAACTGATTTTAATAATGGAAATTATAAATTCTACCTCAAAGCCAGTTCTTAATTTTAATGTTGAAAAATTACCAGACTGTTAAGAATGGCATTTTATAAATCAGTTATCTTGCATGTATGAAAATACTATAATGAAGTTCATCATTTAGTAAAAGTTAAAAAATACATGACAAAGAGAAACATATGATAAGAAATAAGCTATCTAATGTTCTAACTATACTAACCACTCTGAGAAGGAGAACTGGCTAGTACTGCACAGGCAGGCAACTGGTCTACCATTGTAGCCCTAGAAGTCCTCTGAAGGGCCTGAAATTTTCATTCCACTGTGCTCTGACCTGAATCTCTTCTGGCTCTGGGGAAGCAGGTATGCAGAGGGCGCAGGGCAAGGTGTGCCTGGTACCTACCGCACTTGCCCGGACACAGCAAAGGACCTGACACAGATGGATGGGGTGCCCTGTCGAGGCCTGCCAGGCTCCTCCTAAGTCAGCTTATTTCCAGATTGACATTTCTGTCTGATCATTCACATCCTCCCAACCTGGCCACCCTGTCCCTCCCTTGGCACCATGTTCTTGGGCCACATCTCACAATGGATAGTCAAGACCACAGGAAGTGTAGCACTAACTGTAAAAATTGACTTGCTCCATTCCAGGGAAGATTTTTTACTTTTCTCTGGGAAGCAAAAGGAAGTAAGCAAGTGAAAAGGAGCAGCAGGACAGAAGTGGAGGAAGTGGGAGAACTTTGCAGCCTGCAGAACTGGGTTTGGATTCCTCCTCTGCCCTCGGCCTCTGTGTTTCCACGAGGGATTCCTCTAATGGCTGTTTTCTCATCTCTGAAAGGATGCACAGCAGTGATAATGTCTATGAAGTGTCCAGGGTGTGATGAGTTTAGGGGAAGTGGTCATTGCTGATAGGTAAAGATGTAGCCTCTTTTTATATGAGAGCATGATGGTTATTGTCCGAATTCCCATGGCTTTGGCCATTCACTTGCCATAGATTAACTGGTAGTACTTCTTCATTAGTGCTTAGTATTTCACATTTCTCTGACTTCTTTCCCCTTAGCTGACTTTATTGGAAGATTATTTGACTGCTGGGCAGGGGATATTCATTTAGTACAGAAATCAATGAACTGCTAGAATTCAATCCCATGGCACATGTACCCACAGCACATGTACGAAAGTATGTATACACATGTGTACACGTGCATAGACTTGGTATCTGTGACACCCTTCTGCACACATACACCTGGGTTCAACAGCTTTATGTGAAACAGTATCAGGATGTACACAATTCAGTGAGCCAAGCCATAAGTCCTATGGGTTTCAATGAGTCTTTGCACAACTTCAAATTAGTTTTTAAATGTGCACGTGAATGACTGCTGAATTGGTGGGATTGTGCTAGAGGGTCTCTGAAACTGGATGTTAAAGCCTTCAGCAAAAAAGTGCCAACAGTAGCTCCTACCCATGAACAAGTTCCCAACAATAAGTGGGCTTTTGAAGTTTTTAGAACATTTTTTTTCCCAGTGCCTGCTTCAAGCATGAAAGGGAAGAGGTGACAAATCCTGAAGTCCTCTTTCTGTTTCCATGAATGGAAATTCAATTATGTCAAGATCATACTGCTCTAAATTGCTTGCCAAAAATAATGGTCGCATCATATTTATTATTAGTCCTTTTGAATTCTGAAGGATCCATTGTAAAACATGCGGTTCATATCATGTTTCTCAGGACAGACTCGATCAGTGATTTTCCTCTTCAGTGGTGCAACACTTTCCCTGGGGATGACAAGGCCCTAATATGCAAAATGTATCTCCAGCCCAGCAGCACTGTAGGTTCTGGAAGTGCAGTAAAAGGGATGTAACTTGGAAAAGTAAGGATAGAGAGCTGAGTGGTTTGAAAAAATGAAAAGAGATGTTGGAACTTGGGGCACTGGGAAAACAAGCAGCCAGCTCGCTGCTCTGGTACGTGGCTGTGGCCTACAAGCTGCAGCCGCTCTAGGGGGAAAACCATTGGCGTCTCCTGAGATCCGCGCCGTGCTGGAACTTGGGGCGCTGGGGAAACAAGCAGCCAGCTCGATGCTCTGGTAAGCAGCTGTGAGCCTACTGGCATGCAGGCTAAGAATTAAACATCCACCCCACCCCACCCCCCACTAGCAAGTGAGAGGCAGAGATCTGAGCATCTCTTGCTAGTTTGACTATATGCAATATAGTAAATAAGAGGGATTTCCTTCTACCATCTCTTTGAAGGTAAATATTTTTATCACTATTTTGCTCTGTTCTGGTTAATGGTATCACTCTATTCAATATACTGTTCTTATAAGTTTGGTATTTCCTTCGATTTTGCTATACCTGATTGAAAGAACAACTATTGTGAAGAAAACGAGATATACTATTGTACCTATCACTGTTACCCCAGTGATAGGTGTGAAGTTCTGTACCAATGTCACTAGACTGTCTCAATTGGCTTTGTTCCATCTTGTTTGGCTGTATTTTACTACCTTCAAAATAAAAATAAAATAAAAGAAAATAAAGTAAAAAAAAGTAACAACAAAACAGATCAGTAAGGTACTGAGCAAGCTGTAACATGATATAACTAAACAGATAATGGACTTTAAAAAGCAAAAGGAGGAAAAGAAAGCACTCTAAAGGATATAACTGCATGTATATTTAAGTGTGTAGGATTGATAAACATGTTACTAAGTTTTTGTTGGATCATTGAACAGAACTGTTTGCAGCCTCACTGTTTGAATGTCTACTTTGTATGCTTTAATTCTGTAACTTGAACAACTATACTTAAGAAGACAATATGTAATTTATCAACTAGTGATTTCTTACTGTTTTTTTTTTGAACTTCTGTATCATTTCTACCCTTTTTCTATTTTGCTTTTTTTCTCTTTAAATAAAATTTTTAAAAAAGAAAAAAATGACAAGAAAAAAACCCCTCCAAATCAGTGTTTCATATTTAGAGTTTGTTTTTTTAAAAACCACAACCAAATTATTTAACATCTTTCTCTCTTCACTGTTTTGTGATGAAATTTGGGGAAGAAGATCCATCTCACACAGAATCATTGAGCACTTTAAGTGAAATGATTAACAGAAAATGTCTGGTGTGTAGTTGAAACAAGAAAACATTTAGCTACAGCAACAGAAAATCATAAACAAAAAAAGAAGTTGTTTTAAAAACACCTTCCTTTTAAAGGAACCTAAAACTGCCTGCCATAGAAACTATGCCCAAGGCTGGCTGCAAAACCATGAAGGTCACCCAGGAACGGAAGGTGTAAAGTGCTACCTTGACTACCTATTGGTGGCCTGGAAGCATTGTTAGTCCAGGAAGATTGTTGCTCTGAGAATGATGTTTACCAGGCTTTGAGAAGCCACAGGTCCTGTGTCAGTAACGTCCTTGTAAAGTATTAGAGACACAGACAGCTCCGCCTTACTATCTCACTGGGAGTTATTGTGGTCCATCTCACTTATTCCCAACATCTGTGTTTATCTAGTGCCTTCCCCTCTGCCCAGAACAGAACAGGCCTTCACTAAAGGTTTGCAGATGGAAAGAAGAATTGTAGGGAAGAGGGATGGATTCTCTTGCCTGCTTTTCTCTTTGAGTCGCTCTCCATGCTTAGCATTTCACCTGTCCCTCCTGCTCTGTCCAGATGATTGCCCCAGCATTCCCTTCCCTCGGTGACACTGCACCCACTCCTCCAGCAACGGAGCTTTCCACATCCCATCCCTGCCCCAGACTGAAGCATCCTTAGCTAGAGCTTTTGTTGAAGCTCACAGTAGTGTTTGGCTAATGCTTTTGCTCTTGAGCTGTTCCACATTTTTATGTATTAAGTTTCCTTTGGCAAGAAGTTTCATCAACATCTTGAAATTTTTTCTCTTTGTCTTACTTCTCTTTCTTTCTCTCTTTCTTCCTCTCTTTCTCTCTCCTTCCTTCCTTCCTTCCTTCCTTCCTTCCTTCCTTCCTTCCTTCCTTCCTTCCTTCCTTCCTTCTTTTCCTCCTTCCTTTCTTCTTTTCAGTGTTGGGGATCAAACCCAGAACTTGCAAAGCAAGTACTCCACCAGTGAACAACAAACAAACAAATAAATAAAAGAAACAAAAGTTATTCTGTATAAAGCCTGCTGCATCAAAAGTTTCTGCCTAAATATACTAAACACTCATTTGAATTTTCAAAAAATGTATCTTTAATAAATTTAGGTAGGAACTTTTGATATAGCAGGCTTTATTTACTCAAAATAACTTGTTTGATTGTTGAGACAGGGTCTCATTATGTAGTTCAGGCTGGCCTTGAATTCACTATGTGGCCCAGGCTGGCCTCAAACTCATAGCAACCCTTCTGCCTCAGTGTCCTGAGTGCTGGGGTTACAAGGGTGCAGCACCACACCAGACCAAACTAACTTTAGCTATTTTGTAACTTTGGTTACTTTTCTCTCATTGCTGGGACAAAATATCCAGCAAAATTAAGGAAGGAAAAGTTTATTTAGCTTGCAGTTTTCGGAGGTTTCAGGCCATAATCAGCTGGCTGCAAGGCAGGGTGGCATAGCACTGGGGCAACACTTCAAGGCAGCAGCCAGAGCAAAAGAGGGAAAACAAACTGCTTCTCCTCCCTTATATTGCAAGCAGTTTACCCCACCCCAGGGAGGGTGCTGCACTCACACCACCTCTGTGCCCTCCTCTTGCACAGGATGGGGATATTTACAAAGGAAGAACCCTGGCTCCCTGTTGAGTCTCTTGGTTAAATTTCTAAATTTCTCAAGTTGAAACAATGTATCAACCACAACAGAGTACTTACAAGAGAGGTAAGACTTAAAATGCTAGAGTTTACTTCCTGGGTGCTCAATTTTTCTTGATGCTACTGCAAATGGTATTGTTCTCCTAATTTTCTTCTCACTGAGTTCATTATTGGTGTATGCAAATCCTACTGATTTTTGTGTGCTGACTTCTGAATCCTGCTGACATTGCTTATTAGTTCTAAGCGCCGCTAACACAGGAGAAAACATGCAAAAGTGTGGAGGAGAGAGGAGCCATCCCTCCATAGATCCCACTTCTCACTGTTCAAAAGACCTCACCTTCCCTTGTTTATTCTGTGCTACATCCAGATACGGAGGACAGGAAAGAGTCTGTGGGGATTGGAAAACAGACTCTGAACTAGGGCAGAATGTGGCTGTTGGGAGAACTGCATGTAGCTCACTCCATGTCCCCTGGAAGAAAGTCACTCTTGGCATTGGGCAATCAATGGCCCTTGTGGAAATTAGCCAGGCAAAACCAATAGCTCAACTATCTCCTTAGCCACCCAGCCAGGAATACTTACCAACTATGCTTATGTGCCATAATCTTCTACGGCCATCTAGCAGAGTCCCTGAAACTTTCCTTAGGAAAATCCTCTTAACTGTATACAATAAAATGTATGGATTCACTTGCACAAATAAGCTCAAATTATGTCAAAAAATAATTACTAAAACATTAAAAACAAACCAAGATTCTTACATAATAGCAATTGTTTCTTTGTTTCTACATTAAATGGTAAAAGTTGTTTGCAGGCCATGATTAAAAAGTTGCCATGAATAAAAACAATATCGAGAGATGTTGGCAACCACCTGTAATAGGCTATGAAAATACCGTAGTTTCTATCAGTTACAAAGTCATAGATATTGTGAATGCAATTGTTTTGTTCCATTCAAAGTGGAAGAAGCTAAAAAAAATTTTTCAATGAAAAGTAGAATGTTATTGTTCCTATTCAACTCCATAAACCACCTGAATTCTCAGATTCATGTTAGTAACCCCAGGTTAAGGACGCCCGGGTCTGATTATTCTGTTTTCTGAGGGCAGAGCTCTGACTGGCAGGTCCTTGAGGTCTGACCCTGACCTTTGCCCAGTGCTGTCTTGATTAAGAGTCAGGGATGGGGAGATGAGTAGCATTTGGAGCCTAGCAGGATGACTCTGGGAGCAGGGAAATGCTTATTGTCCTGGAGCTAGGATCAAAGGGCTGGAGAGGTGAGCACTTGAGAGGGACGGGGCTGGGGCAGAGGCAGAGAGCTTGCAGGGACAGCTTGACAGCTGCCGCAGGTTTGTGCAGAGAAGGGTCATGGGCTCCATGCAGGACTTTTCCTCCCATCATCCCATTATCCTGTGAATAATGTCACCCTTCTGAGCCCCAAAAGTCTTGTCTATACAGCAGGAGCTAAAACCTTGAGCTCACAGTCTATTTAAAGGGAACACTTCCTGGTTGGCACTTGACAGAGATCCCAGCCCTTAAGTGTAGGTGGAACTATATGTTCTTGTAGGTCGAAATGGCTGAGTAGGAGTAGTTTCAAGTGGTTCAAACTACAGATCCTGGTCAATAGGAAGTGCTATTTTCAGCACATGGGCTCCATTTGGTGGATTCAGCTGTAACATGGGCTTTAAAGAGTGACCCCCTCACTCTTTCACATTTGAGGAAAGATGTGTTATCACAGCTTCCTTCTCTCCCCAGCCAGAATTAGAGTACATTCTAGAGGGAGGCGCAGGGCAGCATTCGGTCTGGGAGTGACAGTTTCTAAATCAGAGGACTGCATGAGAGCCTCGTGGGACCTATCAGTGGATGAAGAGGCAGGAGGAGAGGAGAGAGGCTTGCTGTTCCTCAGGCTGGCACTCCTATTTTTCTGCTATAAACAAAAAAAGGCCCAGAGTGGTAAACAGTAAAGATCTACGGACCAGATCTGGGCTGTAACCCATGCTCCACTGGTATCTCTTTGGAACATTGCCCTCTCCTGGACCTCAGCCACCTCTTTCCTGAGAGGGCCGCGTTAAAGCGTCACCAAGGTCTCATGGTGGGCAGTCACTGAGACTTATTTGCTCCTCAGTTTTGTCACGAGGATGCCACAAGTTCACTCCAAATCTGAGCTGAGGCCTAGGCAGTGTAACAATAACCCACTGGGAATTACAGATTTAGGGAACTCCAACCAAGAGGTGCATCTGTGACCAGAGGGGTGCAGAACCTGGCTGTGTCTGTCTGGATGTGGCCTTGAGGGGCAGCAGGGGGTGAGGAAAAGTAGCATCTGTGATGGGGGTGGGGTGGCAGAATAACCATACAGGTTTATTTTGAAGTATAGATTTTCTAAAAGCTCATTTCATATGAAATTATAAGAACCTCATGGAAAAGTGATTACAAGCTTTTTTTGTGGTAAGAAAAACAGCCCTTGGGGCAAAGAAGCACTAAAGCTGAATCTATCTAAAAATACCTTATTTTTCTACAGCTTGATTGAAACTGATGTAGGTGTGCTTGGTATTTGACTTGGGGAGGTCGTGCCCGTTTTTTTTCTTTTTCTTCTAATAATACCGTTTGGCAGCTTTTCACTCTATCTTACCACAGATCTTTGCCAAAACTTGAATTTACTTCCGTCAGATTAGCTGTCTCCCAAAACAAACTGGCATTTCTTCTAAGGGTTCCTATTAAAGGGATAAGCTTGAGTGACAACTCCCGTAAATGGCTGGATGTTCTCACAGGGCCAGGAAAGCTGAAGTAGCCACCCTTCACTCTGCTGGTGTTTGCGTGGGCTGCTGTCACCATGCCGGGTACGGGGCAACAGGTGAGTTATGATTTTGAACACACACCCCTCAAAAACCTGCAAGGAAAACATCGCTTCAGTTGCTCTGTTGCTTTGGTTTTGGTCCCAACCCTTCAGGGTCTCTCTGTTCGATAATTTTGCTGATCACATGGTGCTGACTTCCCCAAAGCTCCAAGGAAACAGAGGGCCTCTTCTGGCTCGCAGCTGAACGCATATGGAATGTGAATGAACCAACTATGTATGGGCCAAAGAACTTGCGCTCTTTAGCATTCCAGCAGACAGACAGCAGAGTCCAGGGAAGACAGAAAACAAGAGACGGAGGGAACCTTCACCCAGTTTCCTGCTCGCTCTGATCTATAACTTGATTCCTCAAGACAAAGAGCAAAAGTCAAAATTATTTCCCAAATTAGCACTTTCCTTTTTATTTGCTTGCTTATTAATGTCCTGTTAAGTGTACAGAGTGTTGGGGAAAATAGGGAAGCACTAGGAAAGAGCAGGCTTGCTGATTTTCTTAGCAGATTACATATTAGAATGCCTATCAAATACAAAAATATTCAAATGAGATGGCATTTCAGAACCTGCCTTGAAATGCAGCTCCTGTGATCCTGTAGCTAGGGCCATCCCTTCAGTGGAAGAGTTCTTAGGAGGAAAGGGCCTTGGGCCAGGGCGAGGGAAGACCTTCTGTCAGTGTAGATTGCAAATTATTTATTGCTGTATTGACACCAAGCATCTAACACTGCAGGACAAAATTGCTATTGCTTGTCTTTAAACAATGTTCTTAGTCAAACTGAGAAAATGCAGGACCAGCCACCATGGTTTTGATCTCATCCCACGGGAACACAACTTGCTCAGATTGTCGTCCATGCTGAACTATTTCCACTTCCAAAATTGAAATTTGTTCTGTCTTTATTTCTTACACCCATCACTGTGGAAACTGCAAATGGAATTGCTATATCCTCTGCATAAATGAGGGTGAGCCGAAGTCAGAAACTGAGCCGCCTCAAGCAGGTCCAGTTGCCGCAGCCCCTCCACGCCCTTCCGTGGCAGAAAGCGGAGGTCCCTGCAGACGGGTCACTGGGTGACTCCTCCAAGGTAGCAGAAACATGCTGCCAAGAATGCGGCTGTCTACGAAACTTAGCAAACACTAAGTGAATTTTAACACGTACTTTAGCGCTCACTGACAGTCGCCTCAGGATCAGGAGCATCCCCTTAGTGCATTCAGGTGAGGCCCAATGGTGACAAGTGCCATTCCTAGGTGTCATCCAAACTTGCATAGCCAGTCCTTGAATCCGGGGCTGGCTAGTTTTTTTGTTTTTTGTTTTTTTTAATGATACATGCCAGTGGTACCATAACCTGAAACACATATCCCCAAAATATGTACATGGATTCATTATATTTGTATTTTCCACCCCTCATATGTGAAATGCACACATAATAGGGATTTTAAAAGAACCCTTTGGGCTGGGGATTTAGCTCAGTGGCTTTAGTGCCTTCCTGGCAAGCACAAGGTCGTGAGTTCGATCCCCAGTACCAAAATAAATAAATAAAAGAATCCTCTGAGTATAAAGTATTATTAATTTAAATAATTACTTATAATCACTTACAATAAATATTTTGCTCTGAACCGTATAAGTAATGATATTTAAATGAGAACAACGTGATTGAATTTGCTTCGTGTTTTATGACAATCCTAAACCTCGGTTTGTAATAAAGTCTGGCTGTAAGCTCATGCTTGTTAGGGTGGCACCAAAGCTTAAACAGACTGTCACTTTCCTTAGGGCCCGTGGGCTATGCCGAAGCCATTCCTAGGGGAGGAGAAGAGTTAGTGGTGCCATTTCCGTGCTAACTGGCATCATGCTGTTAATTTAGATGCGCAGTTTCGTCACAGGGACCCTCCTAAGCTGTTTGCTTGTTTTGTGAGTTTTACCTTAGCTGAAATTGGACAATGGCATTCACAGTCCCGGTTAGCTGAGGGAGTGAAAACCATGGTGTCCTACGAAACGTGGGAAGTGACGGCGCCTGGTCAGGCCGGTGTGATGTGATCTGTCTCCTCCCTCAGTATCTCCCTGAGCCACTTGAGGCGTGTGGTCATCTGACAACCAGCAGTGGCCCCAGGGCGAATTCACAGGGTATTTCTTCGTGTGTATGTCAGTACATGTGCGTACAAAATTATAACGCATGGCATAAATACAAACACACATATGTATGTTTATTTATCAGTATTTTCTTCTTTGAACCATGAGGGAGGGCGTGCCTGGCTTATTGAGGCCACTTTGCCAGACTGCCTTAGAAAATATATATTGTTATCTGCATCTGAATGATGAAGAAAATTAAGCTAAGCTTTTGAGGGTCACAATCAGTAACTGATTTCTTCAGCCTGTGTTTTTCCCCCCTAACTACTGTCAGGAAAATAAAATAAAGGCAGAGTGAAGTAGTGTAGTCAGATTGTTGTACTGTTGCTGCTGGTGGAAAACACACTTTCTCTTGGTAGAGTGTGGAGAAAAGGCTTATGAGCCAATTGCTGAAAATGATTATTAAAACTCTACCATACTGATCTGAGACACTGTTAAGGTTGATACATTGTATCAACTTGAAATTTTAGACGTTTAACTGAGATACTCAGCGGGGAGTCAGGTTCTTACTTTGTAAAGATTCTCAGCCAGGAGATTGTGTGAACACCACACCCACCTTGGGGCATGGGGGTTGTGTATAAGCCAGGAGAAGAGGCTTGTTTCCTTCCTTTTTGCTCTGGCTGCTGCCTTGAAGTGTTGCCCCTGTGCCATGCCACCCTGCCTTGGAGCCAGCTGATTACGGACTGAAACCTCCACAAATAGTGAGCTACATAAACCTTTCCTTCCTTCATTTTGAGCGTCGGGTGTTTGTCCCAGCAATGAGAGAAAAATAACCAAGACAGACACCTAAATTAGAATCAATTGATCATATCCTTGTATTAAAATAAACAATGTTCCCTCAATCAGATTAGCTGTTTTAACCATTCTCTTTCTTCCCATCAAGATACACAGACCAGCACATCTACCAGCAAGGGATTGACCAGCCTTCTTATTGGCCTGAACTCAAAATACTCCTGCAAAGTGGAAGAGCACTATACCCATCACTTGGAAATATGATTCAAACTCATACTATTCATTTTAAATGATACCTTTTACATTATGAAAAATATACACTTATTATAAAATCTGAATAATATAGAAACAAGAGAAAAAATTACTCATAACTTTGTCACCCAAAAGGATCACTGTTAACAACTGAGTATATTACTTTCTAATTTTTAAATTTTTCTTTTATATAATTATAATTATGTTGCATATATAACTTTGACCCAATCTAGTTTGCCTTAAGGTAAATATAATAAACACCTTTGTTTATAAATTCTTGTTTTGAATGATTTCCAAGCATTGGTTTCTGCGGATGGATAATAATCTATCAGGTAAATGGTAGCATATTTTTACATATTCCCAAATCCTTGAGATGTAAAAACAAAAGTAGGATTGAATACTCAATACAGCTAGCTCCTGATTCCAATTCTAATGGAAAATGTGAGTAGACTGAAGAACTAAAAAGTCAAATGGATTTTCCTCGAGAATAAATTTCTTTCTTTGAGTGGGTAATTTATTTCCTGAATTTTACTTCACCTGGACTAGATGAAAGATATTTTGTACTTCTCAAACACTCATCTTTATATGAGAAAAGGAGGTGACCCAAGAATGTAGTAACTGCACTGGAAAACCAATTTAAAACAGAGCTAATTCATAAATATTTTCTATACCTTGTACTATATTTGGCATTAAATTAAAAGGTCAGTGAAAGTTAATTGTGTGTACCATATTTTAATAAATCATTGTGAAGTTGCAGATTCTCATTGCTTCTAATAAGATTGTTAGTGTTAATTGCTGGCATGAAAGTTTGGCCAAAATTTTATAAATACATTTCTGTACCTATGAAGATAATTTTAAAAAGCAAAGGTTAGTTTTTACACGAAAACTTCTCTTCCCCAAAATGAAAAGTACTGCATGTAATGGAAGAAGCACAGAAAGCATTTATGGAACCATCATGGAATACAAGTTGTTTGTTGAAAAGAACTATGTAAGAAAATGGGAGTAGCAATCAATCAACCACGGAAAGAAGATTGTGGAAATCACTGCTGTGTTCTCATATGTCCTACTTTCAATAAGGGTGAGGTCATAACCAAAATATCTATTTGCTACATCTTGGATATATGAACACAACCAATTAACTATCTACATAAAAGTGAACATATTTTTAAAAGCTCAAAAAAATTTTAGTCAGTTGGTATATGGTTCCATTTAGACAAAATTGTTCGGATAGTTCCACTTGCATTTGTTTTAATTTTCCAAGAAAAGAAAAGGTTTCAAAAAGTTCTGACTTTAACATAAAACCAGTCCTCTGTCTTTCACATGAGAACATTTTAAGATCTGCATTCCGTGTGGCTGCTGGTGTAGCGAGGCCATTGGAGGCTGTGCTCTCTCACTGCCACTTCAAGCAGTTGAGACAAGTGAAACATTTGACCAACCCGGTGCTGATTTGATGAATTTCCTTCCTTCTTCTCTCCCATCTTTCCTTCAGTCTACTTCCTACTCCTTTTTTCTTTTCTTCTGTGCTTAACTGAGTTCCACCAATGTGGAGAGTAGTCCAAGTTCCTGTAGTAAAACTACGCATGTTCTCAAATCTTTACTTCCGTCTTCTGGAAATCTCTGAAAGCATGCTTGATAGATTCAGGACCAGCTGTTTGAGCACTTCTCACTGAACTGATAATAAAACTATCATTTCCTAATCAAAATTACTTTTCAATCCCAGAAAGGATGGCAGCCAGAATTAGAGGAGAAACAGTTCAAGTGCTTCAGTGTCTGACAAATGTCCACAATGTGTGAGCTTGGATGGGCTTCGCTGAGCCTCGGCACCCGTTTGGAGATAAGGAATGCTAGTAACATGTCCCTTGGAGGATAGGAAGCAACATGCAATGGAGACTCATATGTGCAGCCTTTGGCAGAGTGCCTGGCATTCAGTAAGTGTTCAATAAACGATAGTTATTGGGCATACATTGTCCTTGTTCACATGGTGTGGACAGCAGTAACTCTGCTGCATTTATCAATTGCCCAAGGGCTCAGTTACATTACACTAGATAATTGAAAAACCATGAAGAAACTCAGGGAAAATGTAGTGTCATTTGATTCGTAGGTGCCATTATTGATGTTGGTCATTATACATAAAGTGTAGAAACAAGAAAGCTAGCAATTATGCCTGGAAGTACCAAGTACAGTTTATAAGAAATATATTCTGAAAATTTGAAATCATATGAAGCACATCTTACATAGTAAGTGTCAAAGACCTGATGAAAAGTTATACAAACTAAAAGGAGTTATGGGAACAGAGTCCACACACTGATAGAACACCTCATTCGACAACATCTGAGGTTTTCAGTATGCCTTGAAAGGCATTTCACTTGGCCAACAGGATTTCATTCATTTCCTTTAGTAAAATAAGTGTAACATTTATTGTAAATACACTTATTGTATTTAACTGTTTGAACCATTTAAAAGAGCCTGATGCAGAGCAGATATTAGAGGAGTCTTACACCCTAACTAACAGGAATGTTAAGAAAAGAAAATCTATTGAGAACATAGACACTCCAACTATCTTTCTACTTCACTTTAAAAAATAAAATTTCCATTGTATAACTTTGAATTCTTATATCGTGATCAGCCAAATTTATTTGGTGACATGGCTTCTGTTAACACAATTCACCAAAATGTGAGCCAAGGAAGATTGGAAAATGAGGGAAGAGAGAACAAATGCTTGATAATGAAGTCAAAATTATAGTGATTACAGTGTCTTCAGAGTCATCCCAAAATAAAAATTTCCTCTTCATGAAAAAGAAAATCTATTAGTCTGCTTTTCATCAGGGGAAACTATTCCCTCAACTGACATAATTTTCCTCACCTTTTGTTTTATGGCAGAGTTTCATGTTTTAATATCATAAATAAAGATGTGATTGGAGGTAAGGGAAGGTGAAAGCACACAGCTCTTTCTTTCCCTAAAAATCTTAGGGGGGCTTCCCATCAATTCAATCAAAAGCTAAATGAATTAATCAATTCAAAGCAATATTTCAAATAAAATGATTAGCACTTTAATCCATTTTGATAGAGGTGGGGACTTCAGCAAGGCTCTTGTCTTTTGTTGAAATGAATTTGACTTCCAAGTTAATTTTGAAATTGAATCTCAAGAGATCTATTTAAGTATTTGTAGTGTATGTTTTCTAACCTGCCTCTGAGGAATGAGTGAGAAGTTAGCATGGACTTTGCTGCCACTTTACTTCGGGTGGAAGTAAGGAAACAGGTGAAGTGGTGGCAGCAAGGTGACAGCTAACCTTGCTGCCATTCAGAAAAGCTGCCTTAGCTTTCTGCAGGACACAAACTGCAGAGCAGAGTACACATGATCTGCATGAGATGCAATATGGAAAATGATTAATCCAAGAAGAAATCAGCTGTCACTTTTCCTAGTCTAGATTGGCCATGAACTGACAGAACTTCTACTAACAATTTTTGACATTATATACTGAACTGACAATTCTATGCATTGAATCAGAAGCCATCAATAATAATGTAGATATTTATGCAATAACTCTAAAATTCTGGGAAGTTTTTTTTTAAATCCTAACCTATAAAAGAAATGCATACAAAATTATCTCTCTCTCAGAAGTTTATTTTTTTTAAACAGGAAGAGTGAAATGGATTATTAAAAATACCATGTTGTAGGGCAAAAATGTCACTCTATCTTTGGTATTTGGGACAGCTGGGTGTCACTAAAATTCTAATATATACTAGTATATATTAGGATGACTTAGTAAAGCCCTTAAAAAGTACTGACAGAAGTTGAATGGTGGAGGTCTATTGGGTTTTACTGATGTGTCAAAGAAAATAAGTGCTGTGAACATAAACCAACTGCACAGCAAGTAACAGCCACAGATTTAAAACTGAGTCTCCCAATGATAAATCTAATGAGCACCTGCTATGACGGAGCTGTGGGAAGACTGTGACAGTCAGACAGGAGAGTGCCAAAAGGATTCTGGTTTATGTGTGATCAGTGCCCACATGCTCGGCAGCCGTCTCCCAAGATGCTTGCATAGCTCCCCCTACGCATGCTATAATTAAGAAACGAGTAGAAGGCCGAAGAACTTTTTAGGCGATTGAAACTTTCTTACTTTAGACTCATTTCTGACATTGCAAGCCCCGGATGTTCCCCGAGTAGCAACTTTGGTAAGAGTTTCTCAGCCGATTCACTAATTGGCCTGCACTTATTTTTCCTATTTAATTTAAACCAAAGGAGGGAAAAAGAACCTGCAACCTGACAGGTGTGTGAAAGGAAATGGAAGTGTTTTTTTCAAAATTGGACTAATTAGCATTATTGAAAAACAAAGGGAACAAAGCCACCAGTAAGTAGTGCATTAATCATATCGCTGGTAATTAGTGCCACAATGGAAACACAGGACAAAACAAAGAAGTTGGAAATAGTTCTGGAACTAGTCATAATTTGTAGGTATCACTAGTGAAGAAATAGACATACTTGGACGGCCAGAGGGGACAAGGGTAGAATAGAATCTCAAAATCATGTAAAGTTGAAAGTCTTGGCTGCATAAATCCTGAACCTCAGAGAAATGGAGAACTTGATATGTTTATGGTGTTTAAAAGCCACAGTTAAAAAATATGCAGGGGAGGAGAAGACAGGGAGAGGATGGGAGATTTGGAGGAATAGAATATATTAGAGCTTATGCTGCTACAACAAAACTAATGCCAAGTGTTGTCATGCCTCAAATATGTAAGGTCATTTTGAAACTCAAAGGTAGTGAGATTTCTTTGCTTAAAATATACAATTGGATAATTTTGGGGGAATGTATAACCTCCTTCAAAGTGATAAAACATTAAATTAATTATAACCTCTAAAGAATGGAGCAAGTCATTTGGTTGATTTCTTGGCCCTAATTTTTCTGTATCAGAGGCTATTCTAAGAATCCTTTATAAAAGCATTTTACATGAAAATGCTGATTTGCAGTGATTCTTCTTACACATTAAGACAGCCCAGTGGGGTCCAGAAGAACGTGGAGGAAATTTTTCTTCTGGTTTCAAATAGCCCTTGTCAAATCATTTACTTTTCTGTACTCCAAATTTTCTTACTCAGAAATATAAGAATTAGCAGAACAAAGATTAAGCATTATCTTTTTGGAAATGGCTACATAGGGTAACCTATGGGTAAAAAGACTTTGTTTTTATTAAAATAAAGATATAAATAAAAGGGCTGCTCATCTGGAGATGGCAGCAGGTAATTCTTTGCCAAACTCTTCAGAGCAGGAGGAGGAGGGAGGGAGCGGGGGAGGGGCCTCGGGAAACAAGATGGAAGGAGGTGTTGGCCCGGGCTTCTGGTCACCCTGCCTCCTTCCTTTCCGCCCTCCTCTTCAAACCTCACAGAATGCCTTCCTCAGTCTTTGAGGCCTTTATTTTTCAACCCCCATCTCTCTCTCTCTCTCTCTCTCTCTCTCTCTCTCTCTCTCTCACACACACACACACACACACACACACACACACACACACCACACACACACAC